>APFE031559491.1:45122-59116 GCA_000404065.3 Pinus taeda
TTCAATTTTCAAACCATTCCTTAGAAAATTTGTGTTAGTATTTTTTGATGATATACTAATCTACAACAAGTCTTGGAACGATCATGTTGAACATGTTGACAGGGTGCTACAAATATTGGAGGAGAAACAATTATACGCAAAAAGATGCAAATGCTTCTTTGGAGTGCAAGAGGTCGAATATCTGGGTCATATTGTATCTCATGGAGTTAAGGTAGACCCTAGCAAAATTAAAGCCATTAAGGAATGGAAAATCCCCACATCTATAAAGCATCTGCCAGGATTTCTCGAGTTGACAGGGTACTATCGAAAGTTTGTTAAGAATTATGGAATAATAGCAACACCTCTAAGAACATTATTGAAGAAAGATGCATTTTCATGGAGTCTGGAAGCAACAAAGGCCTTTGCACATCTTAAAGAGGCAATGTGCCAAGCATCGGTCTTAGCTACACTGGACTTCACAAAAACCTCTATTCTGGAATATGATGCTTCAAGAAATCGAATCAGTGATGTTCTAATGCAACATGAAAGACCCATTGCTTTTGAAAGTAGTCCAATCAAGGGAAAGTTTTTACACAAAGCTATTTATGAAAAGGAAATGTTGGCAATACTCCATGCACTTAAGAAATGGCGACCCTAGCTAATGGGAAGACACTTCAAGGTAAAAACGGTTCATGATAGCCTTAAATAATTTTTAGAACAAATATTATCATCTGAAGAGCAACAAAAGTGGGTCACAAATATGTTGGGTTATGACTTTAAAATGTGGTGGCAGATGCACTCTCAAGAAAGGATGAGGATGTGGAAGCATTGTTGTGCGTCATTTCTTTTATCCAACCAGATTGGATAAACAAAGCAAGGGAGGAATAGAAGAATGACGAAGAAGTGTGGGCACTTATTCAAAAGTTACAACAAGATCCCAGTACACCGGATACATTTAGCTGGAAAAATGATTCGTTATGGTACAAAAATCGCTTATACCTCTGTAAGAATTCCCAGCTAAAACAAAAGATTCTTATGGAATTGCACAGCTCTCCCTTAGGAGGGCACTCAGGATTTTTAAAAACTTACCACAGGGTTAAGAAGGAATTTTTTTGGGATGGCCTTAAATCAGATATTCAAAAGTTTGTGGCGGAATGTTTGGTTTGCCAACGAAATAAAGTTGAAACAATTAAGACATCGGGTCTATTGAAATCTTTATTCATTCCAAGCCAACGTTGGGAGGAGGTTTCAATGGATTTTATCACAGCTTTACCCAAGTCTGAGGGAAAGAGTGTCATCATGGTGGTAGTTGATAGACTTACCAAGTATGCACACTTTTGTGCATTATCACATCCATTTAAATCCAGTACAGTTTCTATGGGATTTATGGAAACAATTCAAAAGCTACATGGAAATCCAAAGATTATTGTAAGTGAAAGAGATCCCATTTTCACTGGAAATTTTTGGATAGAATTATTTTCTTGTCTTGGTACTCAATTAGCTCATACCTCATCTTATCATCCTCAATCTTATGGGAAAACTGAGATACTAAACAAATGTTTGGATGGATATCTTCATTGCTTTGTATCTGATAAACAGACACAATGGGTCAAATGGTTGCCTCTAGCTAAATGGTGGTATAACACTTGCTTCCATACAACAACAAAAATGACCCCATTTATGGCACTTTATGTGTATCAACCATCATCCATCACATCATATGGAACATCACATCGAACATCAACAATAATCCTCCAACTCTTAAAGGATAACCTCGTGTTGGCACATAATAGAATGAAACAACAGGCAGATTAACATCGCAGCGAAATAAGTTTTGATGTAGGTGATTGGGTATTCCTATGTCTACAGCCATATAAGCAAATGTCCCTCAAGCAAGCTAAGAATGATAATGAATTATCACCAAAGTATTATGGTATGTACAAGGTGTTGCAAAAGATTGGTACTATGGCATACAAATTGGAGCTTCCTGTAGCTTCTCGATTACACCCAATTTTCCATGTTTCATGTCTAAACAAGGTTATGGGTGCAAGCTCCCAGTTCAAACAATATTTCCAGAACTTGATGAGGAAGGAAAAATTATATTAGAACCGGAAGCAGTCACAGAAACAAGAACTCGACAGCTACGAAATCGATCAATTTCGGAAGATATTGTCAAGTGGAAGAACTTATCTGCTGAAGGTTCCACATGGGAGGATGAGAATTTTATACAGGAGTATCCAGAACTACTCAAGCGTTAAGGACAACACTTTTTTTTAAGGAGAGGGGCATGGTGTGTCCCTATTATACTAGTGATTACCCCATTACTATTGTAGTTGTACCCGTTATTAATATTGTTGTGCCCCTATTGCCCCCATATTGTTATTATTATGCCCCATAGAATCACTGCACTGTTATTTTTGTGGCTTTATATTATTATTGTTAGGTCAGCTAGGTTATATTGTGACTCCTTAGACTCCTATATATAGAAAGGAGGTTTTGTCATTTGTATCATCCAAGAATTTTTCATTTATGTAATGTAAAGGAGGTTTCCCCCTCAAAGAGGCTGAATTCTAAGGCATTGATCTCTCTTTTATATCTTTTCTTGATCTGGTTCATAACACTGAAAACACTGCTCGATATTATGCAAGTGAAACAAAAAAAAGAAGAAGCAGAGCAAAATCTGGCAATATTTTGCCCTAGATGTAGAAAGAAACACAACCATAAAGAGTGCCCATTAGATGCAATTCAAGTCTCTGCTATCTGTACAAAGATCATTCGATAGAGAACTGCCCCTCACTTCCAAGATTGAAAGCAGTGTACAAAGAGGCAGAAGAAGAATCAGAACCAGTGTACCTACTCAATCAACACCGTTAATGGCAGCCTCAACAACCAGGTATGTCCTCTAATCCATATGCTTCTTTCTAGCCTCGATAATATCTTGCTCAACAATATAATACAATGTGACAAAATCAGCCTCCCTTTTCAAACTAGTCACAACAACCATGGCTGAATCAAACAAGCCAACCTAATTATCCAAATTTTCCCTACTCTCTACCATATTGGAAAAACAATGCATATCCAACACAATGGTCCCCTCCCACTTTGGAGAGTCAAGTTAAACTGGCAGAGACTGATGAATCAGCCAGCTAGAACCATTCCACTCCCTCAGCCTACACTACCAACACCATATACAATACAATAAAACCCCCAGTCCAACTTAAGACCGCAACTCCCAGCTCAACCCAACCCAAAACCAAACAACAAACCGATTCAATCCATTCAAATAATCGAAACACTAGAAGCAGAAACTGATCTAAGGGAGTGCAACGACCTTCAATTAAGGTCTAGGCGCATTATAGAAACTGAGGGAGATAAAAATGTTCAAGTTGAAAATCAGTTATCTGTAGAACAACCATTACAAGAAGAAGATGTGGTCAGACAACAAACTCATGACCAAGCAACCACATCTTCTCCTCCATTCCTAGAACGATTAATCATACCGTGCCCTATCAAACATCCCAACTTTGATATTCTGGGAGAACTAAATAATTTGTATATAAAAATCCCACTCCTCCAAGCTATCCAAGATATCCCAATATATGTAAAAACCATCAAAGGCTTACATATAAAAAGACCAAGGAGGAGAATAACAAATAACCCAACAGTCCAAGTAGTTGGCACCCTATCTGATCTGTTATCAGGAAGAGAAGCACCTGTCAAATATGAAGACCTAGGGAATCCTATAGTGACAGTGCAAATCAATGGACAAACCTTTTCAAATGCCCTAGTTGATTTAGGGGCTGCAATTAATATTTTAACAACCACCACATGTCAAAAACTGGGCTTGACATCAATGGAACCAACCTCCACCTTATTAGAATTGGCTGACTGATCAGTGGTTAGACCAGAAGGTACACTTCATGATGTAATGGTATTCATAGATTCCTGGGAATATCCTACCAACTTTCTGATAATCAACCCCAAAAACTGACTCAATGGACATTCATTAATCTTAGGTAGACCTTGGCTTGTGACCATTGATGCTTACATTAGCTGCTGACAAGGGAGTATAACTATAACTAGAGGGAGCAATATCAGGAATCTAGCTCTATACCCTCTAGCCCATCCTAGTGTAACAATAACAAAAACTAACAAACAACTTGTATCATACCTCACAAAAAACATTAGGTCTCCATTAGCTATAGAAGATGCCCTAGATTTTAAAGATCAAACAGAGGATGATGTTATTAACAGCTTCATTAACCAATCAGAATCTAGATCCCATGTACAATGTCACATGATAGAGGCATCATTTGATAATGAACTAGAAGAAGATCCGCTCAAAGGCACATGATCAAACAATACCCACTACCTATATTTCAAACATGAAAACTATAGAGATTGAGCCAGGAAAACCCTTGAACGTTAACAAACACTTGACTCCTGAACAAGAAGAAAAGATGATCCAACTACTGAGAAAATATAAGGAAGCTTTTGCATGGGATTATCCATACATGAAGGAAATTGATCCCCAACTGTGTATGCACCACATTTATACAGAAAAAAAAAGTTATACCTGTTCGCTAACTCCAACAGAGACTCAACCCTCACCTAAAAGATATTATGAAATCCGAATTACAAAAACTTTTGGATGTAAACTTTATTTATCCAATCTCCGATAGCAAGTGGGTCTCTCCAATAGTAGTGCTGCCAAAGAAGAATGGAAAGTGGAGGATTTGTGTAAATTACAGAGAATTAGACAAAGCAACACAGAAAGACCACTTTCCCCTTCCATTCATTGATCTGGTATTAGACAAATTAGCAAGAAGGAAATTCTTTTCTTTCTTGGATGGCTTCGGTGGATACGATCAAATTCAGATTGCCCTTGAAGACCAGGACAAAAGTACTTTTACCTGTCCTTGGGGAACATTTTCTTACAGAGTCCTACCCTTTGGCCTATGGAATGCCCCTACCACATTTTAAAGGGCCATCCTCGGCATCTTTTTAGATCTAATAAATGAAGGGCTCGAGGTATACATGGATGATTTCACACCATATGGAGATGATTTCGAGCCAACACTAGACACATTAGGAAAGGTGCTACAATGATGTATTGCCACCAGGCTCTGCTTGAGCCATGAAAAGTGCTATATGATGATGACCAAAGGGTTCATCCTCAGTCATTATATCTCAAAATCTGGAATACAGGTATATATGGCCAAAATTCAAATAATTTTGTTAATACCTACTCCTACCACACAGATAGAGGTATGCAATTTTCTAGGATTTTCTGGTTATTATAGGAGATTCATAGAACATTTTTCTCAAATAGCTACACCTCTATACACACTGATAGGGAATGTTGATTTTGTTTGGATAGATAAATGTGACCATGATTTTGAGGATCTGAAAATGCTTGTGTCAACAACCCTAGTGCTCAAAGGCCCAAATTGGGACCTTCCATTTCAAATTTCATCATATGCTTCAGACACAACTATTGGAGCAGTCCTTGGGCAGGAAGAAGACAAAAATCCATATGTAATCTATTAAATTAGTAAGAATTTGTCTCCTGTTGAGCTAAATTATACTGTTACTGAAAAAGAGTTTTTAGCTGTAATACATGCTATAAATAAATGTAGGCATTATATAAATGGATATCCTATTGTTTTATATACAGATCACTCAGCCATGAAATATTTAGCAATTAAACCTATTACAAATAGTATAGTAACAAGATGGTTGATTTTACTGCAGGAATTTGACATCACAATAAAAGGTCGACCTGGAAAAGAGAACCCTGTAGCTGACTTTCTCTCACGAATGCCAAATCCAGTGGACGTAGTAGCAGTCGAAGATAAATTCCCAGATGAACATTTATTTGTTGTTACTATCAAGACACTTTGGTATGCTAATGTTGCAAATTATTTAGCAGTAGGAAAATTACCAAAGCATCTAACTCTGAATGAATGAAAATAGATTATGCAACGTAGTACCTAATTTTCTTGGATTGGGAGCTATCTATTTCATACAAGGGCAGATATGCACATCAGAAGATATTTCCATGAAGACGAAATATTTGACATTCTGAAAGCCTATCATGACGGACCGTGTGGCAGACATTTTGCAGATCGAAGGACTGGTCACAAGGTTTTGCAAACAGGTTATTACTGGCCCACAATCTTTAAAGATGCTAAGAAGTTTATGAAAGACTGTGATAGTTGCCAAAGAGTAGGACGCCCTGGGCAGTCCGACGAAATGCCTTTAAACCCATAGTTAGTAATCAACCCATTTGAGCATTGTGCACTTGATTTTGTTGGTCTGATCAACCCATCATCAAATTAGAAAACATATATTCTAGTAGCAACAAAGTATATTACCAAATGGGTTGAAGTAGAGCCACTTCCAAGAGCTACAGAGGACTCTGTGATTCATTTTTTGTTCCAAATATTTGTGTGATATGGCCTACCAAGGGACATAATCACGAATGAAGGACCACAGTTTGTAGGTAAGAAAATCGCTGCAACATTAAAAAATTATCACATTCAGCGCAAAATTACTGCTCTGTATCACCGATAACGAAATGGCCAAGTAAAGAGCATGAATAAAGTGATAGAGGAAATATTGACAAAAACCATTGCATCACATAGGCATGATTAGACTTCAAGATTGCTGGAAGCCTTGTGGGCATACCGAAAAACTTGGAGAAACACCACTAGTTATTCACCATATCAGCTAGTATTTGGAATGGAACCCATCTTTCCAATAGAGTTCAAAATACAAACATTAAGAACAACACAGGAGATTGGTCTGGATTTAAATGAGGCCCAAACTAACAGATTACAACAAATTAACGAGCTAGATGAAATTAGGCTCTCAAATCTTCAATGCACTGCATTAATTCAACAGCAGAGAGAAAAATGGCACGATACCTTGATCAAAAATAAAATCTTCCATGAAGGAGATTGGGCACTCCTATATGACTCCAGGTTTCAGGATTGTTCGTGAAAACTTCAGACTCTCTAGCTTGGACTGTATGAAATCCAGAAAGTGCATGAAAATGGCACCAGTACTTTGACTACTATTGATGGATCTGGACATAGCTTTAAAGCAAATGGCCACTGAGTGTGACTGTACCATAAACTACTTACTTGGGAATCCTTCTACCAGTAGCTCCAGGAAGATTCTGATATGCAGATTCTTACAGAGGAAAATAATTCTTCCTTGGAATTGGTTCACTAAGTAATTTCATTATTCCTAAATTTTGTACATAACTTTTTCTTTTCTGCTTTTATAAATTACTTTCTGTACATATTTTTGCATTTTTGCATTTTACTATTCCTTTCCGAAGGAACAACATTTCTGCCTTTTTGCTATCCCTTTTCTAAGGAAAAAAACTTTTGCAATTTGTTTTTCCTTTCTGAAGGAGTAAATTTTTCGCTATTTTGTTGTTCCTTTTCGAAGGAACAACACTTTTGCATTTTGTTGTTTCTTTCCGAAGGAACAACATTTCCGCCCTTTTATTGTTCCTTTTTGAAGGAACAACACATTTTCATTTTGTTATTTCTTACTGAAGGAACAACATTTTTTCCATTTTGTTATTCCTTTTCGAAGGAACAACACCTTTGCATTTTGCTGTTCCTTTTCGAAGGAATAACATTTCCTCCTTTTTGTTGTTCCTTTTCGAAGGAACAACACTTTTGCATTTTGTTGTTCCCTTCCGAAGGAACAACATTTCTGCCATTTTTCTGTTCTTTTTCGAAGGAACAAAACTTTTGCATTTTGCTGTTCATTTCTGAAAGAGCAATATTTTCACCTTTTTGCTGTTCCTTTCTGAAGGAACAAAACTTTCACGTTTTGTTGTTTCTTTTCAAAGGAACAACGCTTCCACATTTTTGCTATTCCTTTTCGAAGGAAAAACACTTTCGTTTTTTGTTGTTCCTTTCTGAAGCAACAACACTTTTTCATTTTTATGTTCCTTTCCGAAGGAACAACACTTTCATGTTTTGCTGTTCCTTTCTGAAGGAAAACACTTCCGCGTTTTTGCTGTTCCTTTTTGAAGGAATAACACTTTTGTTTTTTTGTTGTTCCTTTCCGGAGGAACAACACTTTCATTTTTTGTTGATCCTTTCCGAAGGAGTAGAACTTTTGTTTTTTTTTTGTTCCTTTCCAAAGAAACAACATTTTCGCATTTTTTTTGTTCCTTTCTGAAGGAACAACACTTTCGCTAGATTGTTTTGCAGTTACTTTTAAAGGAACAACCCTCCTGCGCATTTTTTTCCCTTTTGTCGTTCCTTTTCAAGGAACAATAGTTTCGATTTAGGATGATCTTAGGTTGTTCCACTAAAGGAGTGGTATTTTATTTGGTTCTTGCTTTATTTGTTGTTCTGATTAAGGGACAACTACTATTCCTCTTAAGGAACAACAATTTCAAGTGTGTTTTTTTTTTCTGTTACTTACTATTCCTCTTAAAGGAAACACGGTTTTCGCGTTCAGATGTTCGTTTGCTGTCTCTCTTAAGGAACAGTAGCCGTTCCATATAAGGAACAACACTTCTTGAGTGAATTTTTGTGTTTTGTGTGTGTGTGTGTGTGTGTTTCATCATCTAGAGGATTTTTGTGAATGATTGTTCATTTAAGGCACAAATATACATGTATGCAAGAACAAAAAACTAGAGGATACTGAAATCAATAAACTAAAGAAAAATTGTTGTCTTTCGAGAAATTTCTTTGAATCGATAAGAGAAAAAAAGAAAGGACACAATGATTTATATCACTTTGCTGTCTTTATTTTCACTTAAACCAATTTGATTGATTATTTTTATCATGTTGGTTCATTCTAAATCTTCATAATTCTCTTTGATAATTATTATTGCATAAGAATAAGGGCATATTTTCCTTTATTGAGATGTTCAAACTTCTTCCACCATCCCTACTCTTAAGGACTTTTGAGCCATCCCCTATATATAAATAGGAAATTTCTATATAAAAGAAAAGAAAGAAAAGAAGAAAAAGAAAACAAAGAAGAAAAATATATATATCTATATGATTACTAACATGATTTTCTAGATGAAGGATGGGGGTCTCATCAAGAGCCAGTCTACCATGATCATAAGGAAGCAAGTGAAGTGGCATTCCCAGTATGGCCACCACACCAAGGATATGATCCAAGAGGCATGTCAAAAAAATAAAAATAAATCCTTCAAACAGGAGGTCTCATCACGAGCTGGCATGCCCACCTTTCACTCCTTCCTGGTGAATGGCATTGTGATTCATATGGTTACCAAGTGAGCACAATGGCCTCCATTCTAACATCGCACAACAATTTCCTAGGCATACACAAAGGATTATGGTTCCAAGGGTGAAATAAGCAACTCTATCAAAGTTATGGACTCCTGTGGGCAACAGAGCTCTACTGATGGTATTGAAGTCATATTTGTTATACACCAATAGTCATTATAAACCCTTCTTATATCTTTATATTGATTTCAAATGAGATTATGTTATATAACCCTTTCGAATATTTTATACATGAAAATCATTTATAAATCAATCATAATGGTTAAAGTGGATAATGACTGCATAAGAACTTTTACTTATGTCAAGCTATCCTATCCTCTATTTTTCGCACCATTTCATGGCATTTCCATCATAAGCCTCGATTTTAGTTATCCGCTGATTTTTGTAAACATGTCATGGATCTATACACCATTCCTTTATTTTATTGTACGACTGCAGTCCAGCATGTTGCTCCTTTATTTGTCGGCAGAGGACGGCCTATCAAATTTCAGGGGGGCACGGGTGACCTCCATAATACACTGGAATACATGTCAACTCCTTATTTGGAGGTATAATGACTCCATCAAAACTCGAGAATAGCAAGTTTAACAATATTCTATTTCCTAATATGCACAGCTTGTTGTTCCATCGCCATTTCTGTGTTTTTGCTCTGTAAAAATTAAGAGTGAGCTAAAAGCTTGAATAGCATGTTGTTCCATCGTCACCTCTGTGTTTTTGATCTGGAAAATTAACGGTTTGCTAAGCTTGAACAAAATGGGAGGCAGATCAATATGCAGTGAACCGCAGGCGTTAATGGTCTCCGATGCTGCACGTGAAATCTTAGTAAGAGCAGGGTGGATTGCCTAACTTAACCGACTATAGTAGTCTAACGAGATGGTGGCCATTGAATTTCTGCAGAATCTGCAGGAAGATCATTCCATGGCAATGGGGAGGCAAATAACAGTAATAGATGCAATAATTGTTGAAGTATCAGGACTACCAGTTGTTGGACCAGTATGTACCCTAAAAAAAATAAGACTTCAAGACGCTATAACCATCTTCCAGGATGTACTACAGAGCCTTATTGTCAAAGGAAAAGGAGTCATACGTACAACCCTGGGAGATCCTTAGCAGAATTAGCCAGAATTGTGCAAAGTTACATCACTTGCGATGGTAGAAAAGACGTGGTAAGACCATGCCATCTCAAACTGTTAGTTGTATTAAAACAAAAATGTGTTGTGAATTTGCCTAAGTACTTAATTTGTTTTGCATGATGATGCCCAAAGAATAAGAAAATCTCGTCATGTAGAATCAGTAGTAAGTCATCACGGTTTAATTAAGCTAATAGTCAGTTATAGTCTTGCCCAACAACAGAGTAGTTGGGAAGAATTCATTTTCTCAATAGATGGGCGATTGGCCTTGCCAGCCCCAATATGAAAAAACATTGCTAGCACATCAATTAGACGACAGAAACAAAGACAATTAGTTAGATTAGGGACAAGTAGAAGAATGTTGGGAAATCCCCAAGAAAACAGTAGCCAACCAGTAAAAATACATGACTCAGAGGACGAGCAACCCCCACAACTTGAAGGAGGGAAAAATTAAGAAGAAGAATTAGAAGAAAATGAAGAAGAGGAACTGGAAGAGAAAACTGAGCACTCTGGCTAGGGAGAAGGGGAGGAAGCAAAACCACCTAGTGAAAGCCCATTACAAAACCCTCTACAAGAAGATGAATTGGCTCAAATTTTGGCCAATATGGGTGAGTATGTCTAGCCCCACAGCTCACTCAACCGTGATATCGAGGCAAGACAATCACAGCAACACTCTGCTCATGGTAAGAGTGCATATAGGGAGATGAGTGATGAAGAGGAAGAAGACGGACAATCTCAAGAACACTCTGCTCACAATAAGAGAGTATCCAAAGAAATGAATGATGAAGAAGAAGTAGAAGCAGAAATCATCTTGGAAATAGTAGATCAAACCATGGTTTCCTCCCTTGAAAAACCTAATTTGGAGGACGAGAACACTGAAGAAGTGTTCCAAGTAGAAAACATGGAAATAAGCCAGGGCAAGGGTACAATCCCTAAAGAAAAAAGCTCAGGCCTAAGAAAAGAAACAACTGTTCCTTCGAAGAAAACAAATGAAATCAAAAAGTTGTGAAAGGAACAACAGAGACTACTAAATGTAATTAAACAACTCATACAACAAATAAGGGTCCTAAAAATGGGGAAAATCTCAAAAAGAACCCCTAGAGAAAAGCATGTAGCAACCCAAGTGAAACACCATAAAACGAATACCAAAAGGACTCAAACCGAACCCATTATCATCCAAGTTCGCAAGGAACATCATGTGGCAATTACAAACATAGAGGCCGAAATAGAAAGCACACCAGTCTGTAATAAGGATGTCCAGATAGAGGCATCGTCCTCTAATATCATGATTGACTGGACAGCTCATGAGAAGGAAACATAGACTATAGGAACCAGATGTCACAATAAGGGGATCCAGGTAGATCTCTAGCCCAGAAATGTTATGATGGACAATGATTCGAGGATAGTGAGGCTTCAAAAAGATCTGGCACAGGTCCAACAAATGATAGAAAATATCACAGAGGAAATTGTCCCTTAGGAGAAATATCATAAGTTACAACAACAAGTAAAAAACATCAATGCATCAGAAAGCGAGGCCTTCAAGATGGCGTAGGGTAGAGGAAAATGTTAACAAGGTAACCAATAGACTAGGCATAGTTATGAGTCAAATGGATACCTTATGTTCTCTATATACTGATGTTTTAGCCTGTAGGGCACCTGCCAAAGATTATGCTTTGTTTTTCATGGAAAGGTACTTACAATTAAAAATTAAAGCTGTCAAGGAAGGAGTGCCTATAGAGTTAAAAACTATTGATGATTTCATAAACTACTGTAAGCTTTATGGGGTGAAAGTCCAGCGATTATTATGTGAGTTTTATTTTCATAATATTATGTTGGATGGTGAAATGGAAGAGAACCCTAGCCCTTTTGTGGGTGATATCTAGCTTCAGACATTCATCTCCTTTTCCGTTAACCAGATAAAGTGGCTTAAAGCCCACAATACCTTCCAGAGACAGGAGAATGAGTTAGATTTGTGGGTAAGCGGTGAACCTAGAAACCCATTATGATTGTGGAATAACCATAGAAGCTTAATGAGAAACTAGGGCGTGATCTAGACATTGGGACCCATTCACAGAATAGTTTTCAAACAAGGGGTAGAATACTTCCTAGCCATCAAAGACCTTACCATAGCAGCAGCTAAAAATTGATACAAGACTTCCAATCAGAATGTTTAGGACCAAGAACCATTCAATTATGAAAATTTTAAGCTAGCTGTTGATTGCCTGGTTGCCTATAGTGACCTCATATTGAGAGAGGTCCTGCATTGGTTAGGCTATAGGTTTCAGAGTCCAATCATTTGGTATCCTGCACTAGGGTATAGAGCCCTATATGAATTGCCTAAAGGCTAGACAGGGCATATTTTTGAAGTTTTAGCTATAAATCATGGTTTTAGACCACTGCATGAAAATCATTCTCTAGCCTATTCCCTAACTACCTTGCATGTCAATTACAATGTTTTCATGAGGGCATGAAAAAGGGTAACTAGGGTGGTGTGTTGAGCATTGGAAAAGGTATGTATTTGCCATCTATTTCTTTATATTTTCCTCTAAATCATAACTTCTTTACGTTATAAGATGGTAATATGTTAAAGGATTATGATAGAATTAAGGATATTTGTGATTGATGTAAAATGATTAATTATTGTCTTCTTCTATGCAGAAAGTGAAGAAAATGGAAAATCACTATTCTAGAGGAAAAGACAAAATAGAACCAACTGTTGTCCTTTTGATAAGAAACTACATCTAGATGAGGAAATCAAGATCAGAGTGCATGGACCAGGAAAAGGAAGAAGAAACGTGATATCAACACAAGAGGACAAAACGATAAGTTTGAGATCAAATATATGGTGAATCCCTTAGGATCCTTTGATCTTGAGGGATCTCTACTTCAATACTTATCTGTATTTTTGATACTTCTGCCTAGCTATTATAAAAATGGATAGTGTTGGCAGCCCCGGGGGGCGGATTTTTATTGTCAAATTGTAGAACTTATTGTTGTAAACTTAACTTTGATCATCGACTCTCTTTGAAGCGCGATTGTTGTAAGTCTTCCATTTATGATTAATATATAACTTCGTTGCCATTCTGTCTTCTGATCTTGTAGTAACTGCACAAGTGCTTCCCTAGTGGGTAAGGGCTTGTCCCTAGTGGATCACTTGCTTCTTGTATCATTATTTTCCGATTACAAACATGTGTGGTAGGGGTGATTTTAGGGGCGAATGTTCGCCCTTTGGTGAAATTAAGGGGTTTTAAATTTTTAGTGGGCAAATATTTTGTATCATAGTACATTTTTACAAATCACCTCAAATAGCCCACCTTATTTTAAGGGAGAGGTAAAAAAGGTAAATTTAGCCCTTGAAATTAGGAGTTACAACCTTCCATTCGCCCATTTTCAAGAATAGGTTTTATTTAAGTGAATCCTATGGGCCAAAGACCCAAATACCATATTTATAAAAGAGGTATGGTAAATTAATAAAAATATAAATAAATGAGAGGTATGGTAAATAAATAAAGCATTTTTTATATTTACTCCATAAGTCACGTTATATACATGAAAGGGTGTAAACAAATAAAAATATAAGTAAAGTGGA
>APFE031559491.1:59171-117529 GCA_000404065.3 Pinus taeda
TGCAAATGGGAACATACTTGTGTATTGGCAGGGTGGTTACGAGGTCCCTAGAAGTGGAGTAAACAGATTGTAATTTGGATAATTTTTCTAATTGCAAACAAGAACATACTTTTGTATTGGCAGGGTGATTATGAGGTCCCTAGAAGTGATGAATTTGAATTTTTCTTGGTTTTATATATAGTATTAGGTTTTTTCTCATGCTTTCTGTGAATGGCACGGGTGGTTACGAGGTCCGGTGGAGTAAACAGATTGTAATTTGGATAATTTTTCTAATTGCAAACAAAAACATACTTTGTTTGGCAGGGTGGTTATGAGGTCCCTAGAAGTGATGAATTTGAATTTTTCTTGGTTTTATATATAGTATTAGGTTTTCTCTCATGCTTTCTGTGAATGGCACGGTGAATTTTATCTTACACCCACTAGGTTATCAATATGTAATTTCGGTAATTTTTATTTCAAAAGATATTTTAAAGAAATGCAATGATTTCATTTGTGTATTCAATAAACACAAGATTTTATAATTGAGTAAAATATTCGCCATGCCTGGTGAGAGATTTGCCAAAAAATTATATATACATATCATATTATTCATAAAATCGCCTTCCATTTTTCCTATATACCATGGAGATTCACCCATTTATTATACATGTAAATTTAGGGGGGGTTCTTAAAATTTCCCCTGATGTGTGGTTTGTTTTCCTTTGCATTTTCTTAACTTTCTTTATTCAGTAATCTTCTATTTCTGAACATTTCGTTGAATTTCTCTATTATATCGAATTGTTAATTGGATAACAAGATTATTATTTGCAACTGAAAATGTTATTCTATTCATTCTGAAATAATATCACACTGTCTAATTCAGATATTGTCGTTTATTTACAGATTAATATTACTATTCATTTACAGATTGATATTGTTGTTCATTTACCGATTGGTATTGTTGTTCATTTAGCTACAGTTTACTTACAATTGTGATTGTTTTTCATTATATTATTGTTCCATTATCATTGCAATTGTCGTTCCTTTATAACTATGGTTAATATTCTGTATGCTAGAATAAGGTTACTGATTCTATAGTCGCCATGTGTTTACATTTAATTAAGTTTGTTGTTCAATTTCTATAGATCTATTTTGGTTTTCTATTCCCTTCTTGGATTGCTGCTCAGTTCCTTTATTAGTTAAAGATTGTTGTTCAAATCCTTTTAGTTAAGATTGCTGCTTAATTTATTCTTGTAGATTAAGCTTTTTTGTTCAATCTTTCAATAGAATAGTTGTTGTTCCTTTTCTGTTAATTGAATTGTTATTTCCAGTATTTGCTTTGGTGTGGATAGAAAGATCTACAACTGTAACAAACATTGACTACTATTGTCTAAGTTCTCAGATTGGAGGTCTTGTCTTTGATTGATTTTCATTTACATCAGTTTATAGGGGGAGGAGTTATCATTACTACATCCTTGACTAATGATTTTTGTAGTTTCTTGAGTGAATGGTCTAGTTACAAAGCATTTAAGTTTCTTTCCATTACAATTGGATTTCATTTCCAGCATTCATTTACTTTTGTAAGCACTATACTTCAAGCATTACTCTCGAACAAGTGACCCCCTTAAACTAAGTACACTCCTGACATAAAAAACCTTACCTGGATTGATAATTAATGTAGGGTAAATAGAGGTTAAAAAGACCCTTTTTATCACTCAAAACCTACTCTAAGAATTAACTCCTAATCTCCTTTAATTTTAAAATTTATTCGTGTACAGTTAAGATTCAATGATTATCACAAGTATATTTGCTCCATCATTATATGCATAATGATTATTCCCACAACTATACTCATATCCTTGAATACATATTATTTTGATCAATCCCTAGGGATAAATTACAATTTGAGGAATGAATCATTGCATGCAACCCATAAACTTCTTCGATGTCTTCACACAATAATTAGTAGAACATACATCTACTTTAACTACCATGGTCATGAACCATAGCTATAGTAATGAAATCATAGTCCACAAATGTTACCGTCTTAGCTCTTATGCAATAGGTAGAAATAACTAACTAACCTGATTAGATACAATTCTTATGACACATTAACATATAGCATAGATAAACAGAACCATAGACTGTACCATTAGAAGAATTATACCACCCTGTTCCACATGAACTGATGTCTCATGCATAACTATTTTCCAAGCTAAACCAGAGATATCATATAATGTTAGAGGCATACTATGTTCATTTACTAAACATAATGATGTCCAAATTTAGATTCATAAGATGTCTCACACATCCTTATATGTTCAACTCACAAGAAGGTTAGTATAAGTAGTTCAGCTTATGAAAATTGGTCCCATGAAGATCCTATCATGAGTAAGATAGCTTCATGGCCCAAGCAATAACAACCACCTACTTTGATTCTACCACTAAGTCTCATTTTGGAGGTAATAAAAGTCACATGCATAAGAATGAAATGATTTAGATGAATATAGATAACACCACTGACATATATCCTATGCAATACGAATAAAGAAATATAACGCATTAATGGATGCAATTCATCCTATAGTGCATAATGTATCAATTAGATAACCTGAACCATAGGCTCTACCGTTTGAAAACCTAGACCCAAAATCATTTATGATGTATAGTTATCTCCCACATACTTATTCAATCATTCTCCTATATAAATATCACACATACAACTAAACATATATGCTGAGATAATTGTAATAATGTACAAGGTAAGGAACAACATTGATTACATCCCATGTAATGGGATCTGACAAGAGAAATTGACGTACTATCACTTGGAAAACAGAGCACTGCCACCCAACCTAGAACTTACTCTTTTGTTCACCCCCAAGCCGAGGTTCTTTCCATGGATCAACTACCTCCAATTGATCTACAATGGGTACTTAATACCCTCTTTCATGATATAGTTTCCTCTAGCGACATCCTGCTTTTATGTGGATGTTTTATCCAATTTCCTAGGCTTATCTCAGAAAATCTTGCCTTTCTCTTCCACGAGGCTTTTCCTCATAAAAGCTTGCCTTTATCTCCCACATAGGTTTTATTCTTTTCTCGATGGATATTTATCTCCAATCCATCCAACTTATCTAGTATTGAATCTAGAAGATTTATCATCAAAGATTTATCCTCTCCCATTCTGGAATGGGATTTGGCAAGAATCTCATCTCTTGGTGTCTCACTTTTCTAGGTGATTAATTTACTTTATTTATTTAAAAATGAAGTATTTACTTTCCATATTCCACATCAAACCTATATTCTCTCATCTTAGGTTTGCAAAGTTGACACACAAGGTTGGGGTGTTACATACTCCCCACCTTAAATTTACACCATCCTCAGTGCATTGTTGCATCTTACAATATTATTTCCTCATTCACCAGTAGTTGTCTTTGAATTCACAGGCTCCCATGGCCCGACCATCTGATGCAGATCTTCTAATAGAATATATTAGTTTCATAGGAGTTCTCCTGACACATCTCCTTCCACTTGTAACATTGGTTTCAAACAATTTTTGTGAGATTTTTTAGATGCATAAACTCAACTATGTTTACCACAATTACTATCATAATTTGATATGAAATACTACTATTTGAGTAGTTATGGATTTTATTTCCCATCATTTATTGTGGTTGAAGGAATGCATTTTCTTCCCTTGCATTCTCCCAAGTCTTTTTGTTCTTACCGAAACCTTTCTTCCCACAGTTTCTCTACATACAACAAGTCAGCTAGCATTTTTTCCAAATCACTATGTATGAAATATCAAGTTAGCTCACACCTAACCATCATAATCATATTCATTCATCATAATCACATGTATACAAACTACAAATAAACCACTGATATTTTTCCTTGAATCACTTTTTAGCTCACTCCAGGTCGGTTTCCATGCTAGACAATCACCCAGTATCTTCACACCTACCTTCACATATTGCATATCACACACACACAACTATACATGACATATATTATTATTATGCAATACATGTATTCATACTGGTACCATATATACCATTTGTACCTAGTACCATATGTACCCTTGTTACATCATACCAATCTCCATAGCATAATCTGCATGGCATATACTTTATCCACATGTTTCTAACCATGTTAGTATTATGTCAAAAATTCCTTCATTTATTTATATTACCTTTAGGTAAGTGGAAAAAATAATGCTTAATTTATTACTAGGAGAATAAGGAATTCTATGGACTTGTTCCATTTCTGCAATGAGTGCAAAAGTTTTATGTCATAGTATTCAAGTGATATCTTTAGTAAATCATTTTCATGTGGTTGCAAAAAAATATCAGCATAATAGTATCATAAAAGTGATCATGCATACTAACTTTATTATACCCATAACTTTTAGTTTTGGGATTAAATCTATCACCTGTACAAGTTTTTAACCACAATGGAATATTTGAACTATGATACTCAGTGTATCATAGATATTTGAAGTCTAACAACCATCTTAGCTTGTCTTTAACCCAAAAAAAATCGGTTAGTACTTAACAACTATTCCACACTTATACAAATCATGTCATATGATTTACTATGACCGTGTTGGCATTCCCTTCCAACATCTTGTTGGCCATGATGAATTTTTATTAAACAAACAGTATGCACATGCATACATCTCCCATATATCAGTTATAAATGAAAGCTACACCATTTAGATTTCTAGGTGAGGGTGTGATCCTAGGGTATTTACACGTTAATAGCACCGTTTAACATTAAATCACCCTTAAAACCATAAGATTAGTTATCCTCTCTTATCTTATATGATACATATGTTATCATTATATCTTTATATCCTTATGAGAAGTAATTATGCAAAACCTTTTTTCTTTACCAAATATTTGCTTACTAATTTGAGGTCATGTTCTAAATCTAGTGTATAAAAACAGGTTGTTTGAAATTAGTCTAAAGCACAAAGCCTTACTATATGTACTCTATTTATATAAAGTATAAGCACATGGTTTATTTTAATCTTATTACTTCTCACAAGAATTTCATTTGTCAAATCTCAATTCATTTTACAGGTTGGAAAGGTTCATGTTTATGAGATGTTACTCTCAGAACCCCTTCTATAACTGCACAGATATGTACATTAAGTACATCTAAGTTGCAAAGTTTCACACATTATTATTGGAGTGAACTATTAAGATGGTGATAATAAGCTTAACATTGTTTTTGTACATCAACCAAGAAGCACCACGAATTACTTATAGATTTCCATTATGTATGTACAGTAGATGTACTTTTGGTGTGAGTCCATTGACCTTCTTATCATATCATTATTAATGTATTATGTATTCTTTATTTTTTAATATGTATACAACATGTTGTAACACATGTATTCACACAATTGACAATCTCAACCATAGTTTATGTTAGATTTACGTTTACTTTATGCCACTTGCTTTACTCGACTAGTATCCCATAGGTTCCAACCTATGCATGTTAACATTACCATGCATAATTTTCTGATAAGATTTTGTTTCCTCCATTAAATTGTATTTGGTACATTTTCTTATTAAAATTATTCATCCATTGGAAAACCATATCCAAAGTAAGTTACATCATCACTGCATTTGGACTGATCAACACAACCACATTAAATTTGGAAGAAAACTTTAAGGTAATTAGTCTTATACACCATACAAGACTCATCTTTCACATCTCCAATCCATTCTTACGATATTTTAATCATAACTTAATTTCCTAAATTTATGTTCTTAATTAGAAAGCATACAACTCATAATTTTATTTTGGTTATGGATAGAATAAGGTGATGACTTATTACTAATTTACCTCAGTGAGTTTGTAGTTTTCCCTTGTATAACAACAATGCAATCTTAGCATGCAATTTTAAATATAAGTAAAATGATATGATGGCCATATCATTAAATGCACCAATCACTATTACTTATTTATTTAATCAATTTTGTTTCATTCCAATATAGTTTTCCAAGGATTCTCACTTCTCCCTTGCAATTTAGTTATCGAAAAACTTGAATATTTGACATAAGTGTAATGATTAATCTCTACTTTTCTCATATATATGGATACTTACATAAAACTTCATTTAATGATTTTTAAAATAAAAATAGCTTAATATTTGACCTCTATGGTGTTTAACCCAAGTCAAATACACCACATATTCTCCCACATACATTGTAAATTTCTTTTTGATTTTATTATAACTTAGTTTGTGGAAATTGTGTTTCCTTCATAAATGGAAGCACACCCATGTAGCTCATTGTAACCCCATGATACGTCCTACATGCACGTCATACATGTACTTGTGCTACTCAAGTACTCAGATTCTTCTTATAAATGCATTATTTGTTATCAATATTTAGTATGCATTAACATGATGGACATGCTTTCTCATGATTAACAATTGTTTAACTATTCTGCTACACTATTCCTATTTACAAGAATCACTTTCCAATAATGATATATAGTCATTGTGTCCACATAAGTGTTATTGGGAAATCTAGTGTCCATGCAGAGCTTCTAGTCCCACTAAGACGGGTAGTTATCTTAGAAACAAACAAACTAAAGTTACTTTTTTTTTCCTTTATGAGAAGTAGATAGGAGAACAACAAAGAATACCAACCTCAATCTTTCGCTTGTTTCCTCGCTTGTTCCTTCTCCCCTCTAATAGGTATTTTTTGCTCCTTCCTTGATTACCCTACTTCAAAGAGTACCTGTAAAGTCAAAGTAGCATAATACCTTCAAAGTATAGATATCTACAATCATAAAGAATATAGGACCAGATATATATTGACCACACAAATGAATATATCATCAAACATACAAGAACGTCGAGGAAAAATTGAATATCTTTATTGATATAAAGATTAGAAGAGAAGATTAGAACCCATTGATCTGACCCAGCGTCATCCTTCCAGCATGAAAGCCCTTCTTCACCTCATGAAAAGCTTAGATCACCCAACACTATGATGTTCCACCATGAAACCAACAACACTTCCTTACAAGATAAAAAATTCCAACCCCTGGATCTCTAGATGAGGGATCCATATATAGATGATTGCAAGGGGGTGAGTCAGCTTCTGGGATTTTGATTAGTGTCCTCTCTCTGATAGTTCTTGATTCCACTTGGAGATTCATGATCTCTTACTCATCCCTGGGTGAATTCAGGGAGGCAAGTGTCACAAGAGAAGTTTATGGAAGATTCCATGATCATCCGCCTTGCAAACTATCTCTGCCATTTGTCTAATCTCGCCCATCACACCCTACAAAAGGGATTTTTCAGTATGCATCACACTTTTTTCATATGGCAGGTGAGATGCATCGCACCCTTAGCACTGGGCAATTTGTATGGTCTAGTTTTGCCGAGTTCTAGGCAGGTTTCCATGGAGAACTTCTGGGAGATGATGTAATCAGCTAACCTTATTCCTTTAGGGTGTGAAACAACACTTTTAGGGACTCGGAAGCCCTTGGTTTATGGACATATATGATTGGGGTTCTAGTGCCCAAATATGTCTATAACAGTTGCCCCCTAAAGCATGAGGTTGAAAATATTTTGATGTCGGGTAAAATGCTTTATCATTAGGATCCAAGGTTTTTTGAACTGGAAGGAAACCTGTAATAAGATACAATATAATACATTATCTTCATAATATTTTTCATGATCTAGTTGAGGCGAGCATTCCCATGCTCAAATTTATAATTCATTTTCATGCACATAGGACAGACAACTGTCTGTGTGGCAGGCTGATGATTCTGATAGAGCCATCATCCTTTGATTCAGATGATCATCTGTGCAACAATGATCTCCATTTGATGTCTTTATTTTCCTAAATATATCGCAGCCCAAATGGATGAAACTAGATCCAGGGTCTTCAAAGTTGTTTAAGCCTCGCCCGCAATACAAGTCGATCCATGTGAAAAGATGTTCTGGAGTTGAACATGGAAAGAGATCACTTGATTACCAACCAATGATGTAAGCTGTTAACAAGTGCGAGAGGAATCACTAATAACGATGATGACCCTCAAGGTACGACAGTACAACTCCCGTGGTTTGAAAATGGGACTTGGAATCAAACACCACACAAAATCTTTTGGTTGAAGGTCATTGATGTAAACCTGTCGCTGGAAGTTAGAAACTTGTCATTGAGGCATGCAAGCTTCAAAGTACTAAAAGGGTTGTTCCTAGGTCGAATTCTTGGATAATCAGCTATTGTCGACAAGAAGTGACCCGTCATAGGAGGGCCTTAATGAATCCCACATTTACGACATGGAATGGAGCAAATGATTTTGTGGGGGTGAAAACAATCTGATGATACAAGGTTCAGGGTGGTGGTCATGAAAGAATGGAGCGTGAATGTATTGCAGTGGATGAGACACAAAATGGGTTGGTGAATTCTCTGACAACTTCTCCTGAACATATCGGCGACATTGAAATGGATTGGTATCATAAACCCCAAATATGGATGGGACGATGGACCGATGATAATATGACCAGTGAATTGAATAGCCCAACCCAACTTAATTATGGTGATGGAGCGAAAGTGTCATGTTCAAGAGCGACTTGCTACCAATAAATTTTCTTCAAGTTTTCTTCCCAATTTTCCCCAGTCATTTCTGACCAGTACCTCTTTATTTTTATTAATCTTGAGGAGGATAACATATGCTTGTTCTATAATTTTCCCTTCGGGAAAACCCGTCGCTATGCTTTAACGAGTCTAGCAACAGTGAAACTCGTTCTTGTCTATATGGAAAAGTTTGGTCTATTGGTTTTAACGCGTTTAACGACAAAGATAACTCGGTCATTTTTCAATTTTAGAGAGTTTGAAAAGGGACGAAAAGAAAAAGCCAATAATCGTTTTTCATCATATAATCCCTTAAGTCTGAAAAAGTATAAACTAATACGAAAGGGATGAATTTTCAATAGTTTTAACGAAATGAACAAGACAAGCGCTCGATATTTTTGTGTAATAATCCCTCAGGTCCAAAAAGATTAAAATCTAGAGGAGGGATATCACTTCCAATACCTTTAACGAGCTAGAGAGGCCAATTTCTCGGCAATCTTTTCATATTTTACAAGTCAGATGAAAAGAGCTTAAAGGGGACTTGCTTTTGAGGAATGAATGATATTTTCAGGTAGCATCTGATTCCAGGTAAGGTTTGGAATTTTCCAAGTACGACAGTGTTACAAGGATGGCTAATAGGATCACTCATTGAAAATGTTCCTCAAAAGGGTAAACAATCAAATGGAGGTGTATGATCAGCTAAAATAGAGTGGAGGTGATGGTAGGAACACAACCAAGGCTCGATAGCTGATGATAATGCATTCACAATGGTTATTTACTGGAGATTGGTTCATTTTTTTAATGAGCTTAAACTCTGGTGGAACATATGCTCATTGCTTAGGTTTAATTTTCAATGAGCTTGAATTTTGCGTAAAACTGCTCATGCCAGTCATATAATAAGGATGTCTCATTGATAGGTTCAATTTTTAGGGGTCTTGCACCATTCGAAACTTTACTTTGAATCCTTTCTTTATGTAAGTTAAGAACGAACAATCATACGATTTTAAAGGGTTGAAAATATACAAACTAAGAAAATAAATGATCGCTTTTCACTTGCATGAAAAAAGGTTTGGATGCCCCCAGGTATAGACAAGTACTGCTTCTAAGCTACCATATAGAAGTTCTCGCATTTTCAAGATGGTTCCATGCACATAGCAGACAAAACTACTTCCTCAAATTAGTCCATCAAGCAAAGGTGGTTCTAGCTCTAATCACCTAACCTTGACGAGGGAATCTTATTTTGGTCTAATCCCATTTTCCTAAATGGACAGGTGTGTTAGACTAGTCATATATCCTTCGTGGAAACCTACCCTATACCCAACATTTTTATGCCGAAGCAGACCAGGGTGCATGCCCCCTGGGTTTCAGTCATAACCACCGAATTAATCAAGCTCATCAGGTCGACAAACTGGAGATTTATGAGACATTCCTTGCATGAAAAGACCAGTTATTGATGGCATTTGGCTATTAGCTATGTGTGATCTAGGAAATGAAAGTTGGTCTATGAGCTAGACCACTCTGCCTTCATGTGGAAAACACACTACTTGAAAGAGTGAGGAGACAATGGCTCCCATGCTATAAATGTAGTCACACCCAATGAGTAGATTATAATCTAAAGTTCCTTGGACTACCATTATGTTCAGATAAACAGTTTTCCTTATCAAAGTTACAGGCAAGTTTAGAAGGATCCCTAATGGTCAACTGGTTCCTTTGTCGAAGCCTGTCAGATTTCTTGTCTCAGGCAGAAGCAATGGCGAACCAATCGCTTTCCAAGAAGTTGAGGAAAGGATACTCACAAAATCCCCTTCACCTATGATAGTACTGACCATCACCATTCTGTAAGCTTGTACAATGATTCAGAATGGTACATTAGATGGTAAACGGGGTCTGCCTAGTAGATTCCAGTCGAAGGAAACGACTGGGTTTCTTATAGGTGGGACCGTATAAATGGCTGGATATGACTCTGATGAACTTCCTTCCTGAGGTAAAGGAATGGGTTGATTGCCCCCATTTTCATTGGAGCCCGTGTTTACAAAAATAATTTGAACAATGTCATTCTCATTCTCTTCAGTGACTGTATCATCTGAAGATGGACCTTCCGAAGACAAGACCAAGTCGAGTGCCGTCTCGACCCGATGACTTTGGTCTGGTGTGGCCTCAGAGGGTTTATCTTCAATGATAGATGCTTCGACTGACCACAGAGGTGCGTCAGTTAGATTTTCAACTAGTGATGGACTCGGCGAGAGTTTCTTGTACCCAGGAGGAAGTCGTAGTGGTGAAGTAGGACGGTTATCCAAGACTCTTTTAGCTTCATCCAGGAAGGGACAATGGTGGACGGCATGATCACCTTCATGATTGTGCAAGTGGGGAGACCAGTCCCTTAAGATCTGAGGGATGCAAGGAAAATCTCGATGATAGTGGTCTCCTTTGCAAATGACGCATGGAGATTTAGGCTTGCACGGTGCAGTGTGTAGATTTTCACTAGATGATGCATGGTTGCCCCTTTTCACTTTTGGCTCCTTCTTCTTCTTCTCCTTCTCCTTCCCTTTCTTCTTCCCAGTTACCTGGTTTTTAGCTTTACCAGCTTCACCAACCGAAGAGGAAGGAGGGGAGGGAGAAACAAGCAAATAAGAAAGTTGGGGGTAACTCTAGTATCATCTAGTTGCTGACCTAATTGCTCAGGAATCACGGTGGTTTGAGCGACAGAGGTCAAGAAGAGCCATATTGGAAAGATTATTGTCAGTCCTACGAGGGACAATGTTGCCATATGAGGTGCACCAACATCTCCCAAGAGGAGAAAGGACTAGGATTTCACCCCAAGGGGAAATCCTTGGTTGGTGGACTCCATTTTTCTCAACCTAAGACCAACGAGGGAATAGTGATGTTATTCCGATTAAAATAATTTTTATGAAACTTTGACACAACTTGCTTTTTTAGTTTTTAAGAGTTGAGAAAAGGCTAAAGATGACTCTAGTCACCTTTGATTTTTAATGATCCTGAAGTGACAAGTGCTCAGATGGACCTTTTCGTTTAACGAGTTTGAAAAGGAATGAAAGAGACTACTCTGGAAATCTAGACCAAGGGATTACCAGACCAATCGCAAAACTACAGAACAATTTTTATGATACGACAGTAAATCTTCCCAAATGTTATGTTCAGTGCATTGCGATCGATAGGGCGGCAGACATCGCTTCCTAGGGATAAAGGATATAGCCTATTTTGGTCTCCCAATATATACTCGACAGTACGTGGGAGCACAAGTCCGTACTAGCACATGTCATCTCAAAGAGGAGGAATCACCCAACCTACAATGAAAGCGATAGTTACCAGGCTTTACGATAGCAGAATACGTCTTTGGCCTAGACTTCTAAATGTTGTGCATTAGGTTCCAAAGAATTTTTATGTTCATTGAATTTATTTTACAGTTGATCTTTCTTAAGAAGTTTGCCTTTCAAGTTCACCATGTGATGTAGATATACAATTTCTAAAATGAAATCTAAGATGATAAACAATCGTTTAATATTCTTTTTGCAATGAAAATCTTAGCTACTAAGGAAAGAGAAATGAGATCCTTTCAACATAGAGCAAAGAGCACGCACTAGATGCACTATCCTAAATCAAAATCAACAAGCAGTTTAAATGAAAATACACATGCATGTATTTGTTTTCTACTTTCTTAATGTGTGGATGACAAAAATAATGCTAAGTACAAATCTGAATTGTTTCAAAGCAACAATACTAACAATTTTCTCTTCAAAATACGAAAGCAAGATAATGTCTACACTTTGCGATTTTGAATTGAAAACTACTTTCAACACTTGAAAAACTATGAATTAAAATCAAGTACAAGAGTAATAGTGTAGTCGACCATCAAGAGCAGTAGGATTCTTTTCTTCGCCTGAAAACGACACTTGTGACACTTCCAAATCAAAAGACAACAGTTCAATTACGCTACTTCTTTGTAAAAGAGAACTGTAAATGGTGAACAATACATAAAAAAATTCACAATTCTTTGTACAATGGAGGCTAAATCATGCAAAGGAAGGGAGTTTCCATAGTGGTATACTGATCACAGACAACAAAACTCCTGAATAAAGCTGAAGGGAGTGAACAAAAACCAAAATCTGGAGGCAGAAACAATCTTATCTGATCATCGCACTTGTAACATAGGGAAACAATGATGCATCTCACATACTGCACACGAGAGGTACGACACATCTAGATTCCCAAGAGGAGAAGGTGCGATGGTCCAAGGATGAGACTTCAACTTGGTTCTTGGACATAGTTTACAGCTTAGTTCGAGGATTTAGGCTGAGTTAATGATAGTAAGTAAATACAAATCACAGGGGCTGATCTAAGGAGGTTACTTGAGCCACAACCAGGGCAATTAGGATGTTTGCAAATCAATTGTTCAGTTTATAAACAAAACCCAGAGATAGAATGAAGCAACATTGATCTACTTTTCACTTGCATAGAAAATGCAGTTCGAAGGCTAGGTGTCTTGACTTCAGGCTTCGTCTATAGTTTATAAAGCGAACAAATATAGATAAGCAAACAAGCTATTTGCTCCCCAGTGGAGTCGCCATTTTATTATCAGGAAATCTAGTGTCCATGCAGAGCTTCTAGTCCCACTAAGATGGGTAGCTATCTTAGAAAAAAACAAACTAAATTTACTTCCATTTTCCTTTATGAGAAGTAGATAGGAGAAGAGCAAAGAATACCAACCTCAATCTTTCGCTTAGTTCCTCGCTTGTTCCTTCTCCCCTCTGACAGGTCTTTTCCACTCCTTCCTTGATTACCCCGCTTCAAAGAGTACCTGTAAAGTCAAAGCAGCATAATACCTTCAAATTATAGAGATATACAATCATAAACAATATAGGACCAGATATATATTGACCACACATGCATATATCATCAAACATACAAGAATGTGGAGGAAAACTTGAATAGCTTTATTGATATAAAGATTAGAAGAGAGTATTACAACCCATTGATCTAACCTAGCATCATCCTCCCAGCATGAAAGCCCTTCTTCACCTCATGAAAAGCTTATATCATCCAACACTATGATGTTCCACCAAGAAACTAATAGCACTTCCTTACAAGATACAAAATTCCATCCCCTGGATCTCTGGGAGGAGGGATCCATATATAGATGATTACAGGAGGGTGAGTTGGCTTCTGGGATTTTGATTAGTGTCCTACCTCTGATAGTTCTTGATTCCACTTGGAGATTCATGATCTCTTACTCATCCTTGGGTGGATTTAGAGAGGCAAGTGTCATAGGAGAAGTTTCTAGAAGATTCCATGATCATCCACCTTGCAAAATGTCTCTGTCGTTTTTCTACTCTCGCCCATCGCACCATACAAAAGGGCTTTTCAGTATGCATCGCACTTTTTGCATGTGGCAGGTGAGATGCATCACACCCTTAGCATTGGGTAGTCTGTATGGTCCAGTTTTGACCAATTCTAAGTAGTTTTCCATGGAGAACTTCTAGGAGATGAGGTAATCAGCTGACCTTCTTCCTCTACGGTGTGAAACAACACTTTTAGGGACTCAGAAGCCTTTGGTTTATGGACATATATGATTCGGGTTGTAGTGCCCAAATATGTCTATAACAATAATAGTGTTCAACCATAGCTTAAGTTTTGAAAACTTTCATAATATATAATAAAAAAAAATTAAGCTCCTTATCTATCAGGAGATACAATAAAAGTAGCTTATTCACATTAATAGACATGTTAATTCTCCACTCTAGCACTATTCTATGAATGAAACATACCGGAGCAACTCCTGGTAACCATATACCAAACCAATAATACGTATGTTCTCATTACATAGGACCATATTACATGTGAGACTCCTCAATGTCTCAAATCATCATCACTCTCGAATCGAGGAAACAATAACATTATAAATCAACAAATAATGATCAAATCCTCATAGCAATAAGCCATGATTAGAAACATTGCACATCATCAATTCTTTATCTATATATTAGTTCTTCATAAACACCCATCTCATGAGCACAAGTATCGACCAAATAATTTGTAGTAACATAGCAATTTGTGCAAAAAAGGGTCATTAACCCAAGCCTCAATTCCTAACATAAGGATATCCAAAAAAAAATTCAAACAGAGTAAGAGAAATTGTTCATCATATTCATCACACCAGATTGAACATAAAATAGTTTATACCAGGTCGTACGACTCAATTTGACCAATTGCAATTAAATAGAGGCACCTGATGTATAACTAAACAATACACATCTCAAGCTTGAGAACAGAATGATAAAATAAAAGAAGCCCAAGAAAAATTTTGGGTGCTACCTTTTGAGAAAATAAAAGGTTTTCCACCTCCTTTGGACCATTATTGCATGCAGCCTATGCATGAGAATTGGCACTATCAATGCATGCATGCAAATGAATCTCATGGTAAATACATGACGGTTGAATCCACATGTAAGTATGCGGGTGGTTTTGAATTCTATGTTCCTGTTTTAGATAACGAATTTAAATACACCTAGCAATTTACAAAACAAAATCATTTTTAGCTTGGTCCTCTATATCAACAGTTATGATTTTTACCAAATCCATAACTATAAAGGCTTGTATCTCTTATCTGTAGAGACTGCAACAAATTTACCCAATTTTTTGATGCAACAAATGTTTTAAACAACGCAACAATCAAAAGAAAGCTATAAAGAATCAATAGATTTATTATAATGTAGTGCTTCAAATTTTCCCAATAGTTTAATTGCTTTCAGAGGAAATTTTCTGCCATTTTAAATAAATTTCAATATCGATTGCTGTCGATTAAAGAAAGTAGACATACTTCCCTTGAGAAACTCAGGGATCGAAATTTATACGAAACAAAAAATGTTGAGTGGGGGGAAATATGAAACCTAGTTATCGGGAGTTAAAATCTTAACTCACCTTTTAAACAGTGCATTATCTTCATACCCATGTGTAGGTTACTCTAAAAAAAAATCAGGTTAGCCATTTTATTGACCATGTACGATTATATGGTTTGAAATAGTTCTAAATACTCTTTTTGATATTGTTTTGCTATAGGCACTAAGTCTGTCACTCCTCGGCGATGGAATTTAGAACTATTCCATCCCCTCATTGCGCAAACACGTTCATGGAAGCGCTTCACCAAGAAGCCTGCCTTCCATACTAGCTGACCTTGAACCACTATGGTTAGAACGATTTTAATAACTGATTAGGATGAAACTACATATGCTCATTAGAATGCATATAAAACTAATAATGCATTCTTTCCACCATTCTGGAACCCATTTCACACCATAGTCAACTCTTTCAATGGCAAGGCATATCTGCACATATGAAACCTTGGACTATGGAATTGAAAAATCAATGGCGCATTAACATCCACTTCATGCATACACAGATGATGATTCATAACCAACCCTCTTATGTAAAGAACCTTCCAGCCATTAAATACCCACAAAAACACTAAAATGAAGAACTTTCAACATCAAGACAACATGTGTGCTTCCACACTCCGCTTTGAAGAACTTAATAGGATTTGTCGATCCCAATCACTGTGTAGCATCCCATGTATAGGAAAGTTAAAGAAAGGATTGCGTTGGCACGTGGAGGTTGGGATAATCCTTATCCCTATGAATTTTGTTTTCGGAGACGGGGATTTGTGGGTTCTCAATGAGAGAATTTTCGTTCAATGGAAGGGAACAATCGTTGAAATTTCGGAAACAACAGTCTAGTGCTTTTCCAGTGTAGTGATGCTTTTAAACCAACCAATAGTAGCAAGCGCTTCTGAAGCTAAGAAAAGTGAGTTTTTAAGGGTGTGTAGTTTTATAGTAACAGTGATACTTCGACAACAACCTTTTCTTAATTCAATGCTTGGCATGACTAGAAATCTTGTGCCTTTGCATACTTCTCTATAAGAATAAAAATAAAAGCCACTGCCTCCACGTTGGTAAGGCTTATATGAAAACAATGGTTAGGAGATGATTATACATAATATTATCTCATTATTCTAGATCCTCATACCATCTAAGATAATCCATATCCTTATTATAGAAACACCATGGTATTACGTGACTGCTTTTATCAACACCTCGTGCATGACCCTCTGCACCTTTTTGAGGTAATTCTATCATAACTACTTAGAGTGCAACGATCATTATGATCAGAGAGGGTGATGTTGAAAGGGAAAACAATGACTTCCGTAATATTTTCGCTCTATTGACATGCTTTTAAAGTATTCCTTAGTAAGGAAATCTACTCATTGACAGTTTATAAGGATTTCCAATTCAATGATTTCACCAAAGGTAATGTTTAAAATCATGCCTCCCTTTTTTATTGGTGATTTGGTTTCTCTTCTTAGCTACAAAGATTCAAACTGTGACATAGTCGTAGTAAAAGAGGGAGGTACGAAAATTTTTACCAGTAATATTGACTTGCATCACCCTTTGATGTTATAGAACCTGAAATTTTGCCAACCTTCAATCTCTGCAAACTGATCGAGGAAAATACCACATGCGATAATTCATATTGTGTAATAAATGATCCAAACCCTTCATCATCTACGTGAGGGCAGAGACATCGGTTTTCATCTACAGTGTTAGGTGAGCTAACCAATCTATTAAATTGCACTACATTTGACGATCCCATCCAGCTCTAAATTAATAGAATTATATACTTAAGATTGTGACATTCAATCATTAGATGGTACACCCTTGTACAACGTTTTCCTTCGAGTAGTTAGTATTCTTCCATGATCTGTGATTTAGATATGCTGACACAGAAAATCGTTGAGCGTTAAAATGGAAGAGAATTGTGTAGCCTGGGTTTTTTCCCGTAAGCTCTCCAATGGACAACTATCTAAGATGTCTGCTTCTACCCAATAGTTCGTTACTCTATGAGGCTATAGTCAATAATTTTGGTGCTCACACATACACTAATTTAAATAACTATTTAGGAAAAAAATAAATAGTATCCCCTCCAATGAATTCGTACTATGAAAAATAATTCAAGTGTCAACATAGATACCTCTTCTTCAAGCTGCATGCATCAGGAACTGTGTATATGACCCATACTACCCATATGACCCATTTAAATGCATAGAAACCAATGATTTTTCGACAATCAGCTTTAACGATTTAATCTAATAATATTTTATATGGAGTGGGATAAAATATACATACGTTATTACTTCTATGTTCCTTTAATTAAAACATTTTTAATATTTAGATTCAACCTTGAAAAATCCTTGCATATTTGGCACTTATACCTGGACTCTCTAGAAAAATTCTTAGCAGTGCAAGGCCAAACTTAGGAATTGAAACTTTTTCATATCTTATAAAGGCGGATTGGCCCATAGGCTGAGATATTTGAAATTGAAGTTCTGATACCATTTGTAACGTACCTCTTAAGACTACTCTGAGAATGAACTCCTAGGCTCCCTTAATTTTAAAATATCTTTACGTGTAATTAAGATGCAATGGTTATCACAAGTATATTTGCTCCAACATGACATGCAACTATACTCATAACCTTGAAAAAATATTCTTTTGATCAATCCTTAGGCATAAACTACAATTTGAAGTATGAATCATGGTATGAAAACCATAAACTTCTTCCATGACTTCATACAATCATTAATAGAACATGCAATTGCTTCCACTAGTATGGTCATGAATCATAACTATAGTAATACACAGATATTCCAAAATTGTTATTGTCTTAAACCTTATGCAACACGCAAAAGTAACTAACTAGCCTCATTGGATACAATTCTTATGACACATTAACATATAGCATAGATAACCAGAACCATAGACTATACCACTAGAAGCATTATACCATCCTATTCCACATGCACCCATGTCTCATGCATAAATATTTGCCAACCTAAACTAGAGATATCACATAACGTTATAGGCATACTATGTTCCTTTATTAAACATAATGATGTCCAAGTTTAGATTGATATGATGTCTCACGAATCCATATATGTTTAGTTCACAACAAGGTTAGTATAAGTAGTTCAACTTATGCATACTAGTCCCATTTAGATTCTATCATGAGTAAGATAGCTCCATGGCCCAAGCAATAACAACCACCTACTATGCTTCTACCACTAACTCTAATTTAGGAGGAAATAAAAGTCACATGCATAAGAATGAAATCATTCAAATGAATACAGATAACATCACTGACATACATCTTATGCAATACAAATAAAGAATTAGAACGCCTCAATGGATGCAAGTCATCCTATAGTGCATAATGCGTAGATTAGATAACCTGAACCACAAGCTCTACTATTTCAAAACATAGATCCAAAATCATTTATCATATATAGTTATCTCCCGCATCCTTATTCAATCATTCTCTTATACAAATATTACACATACAACTAAAGATATATGCTGAGAGAATTGCAATAACATTCAAGGTAAGGAACAGCATACAATACATCCCATGTAATGGGATATGACAAGAGAAATTGATGTACTCTCACTTGGAAAATAGAGCACTGCCAGCCAACCTAGAACTGACTGTTTAGTTCACCCCTCAGCTGAGGTTCTTGCCATGGATAAATTGCCTCCAATTGATCTATGCAATGGGTATTTAATACCCTCTTTCATGATATAGTTTTCTATAGTGGCATCCCAATTTCATTTGGATTTTTTATCCATTTGCCTAGGATTATGTTAGAAAAGCTCGCATTTCTCTCCTGTGAGGATTTTCCTCGTAAAAGCTTCCCTTTCTCTCCTACAAAAATTTTATTTTTTTCTCGATGGATATTTATCTTCAATCCATCCAGCTTATCTAGAATTGAATCTAGAAGCTTTATCATGAAGGATTTATCCTATCCCATTCCCTAATGGGATTTGGCAAGAATCTCATCTCTTGGTGTCTCACTTTTCTAAGTGATTAATTTATATTATTTATTTAATAATGAAATATTTACTTTCCATATTCCACATCATACCTAACTTTTCTCAGTTTAGGTTTGCAAAGTTGACACATAAGGGAGGGGTGTTAATACTCCCCCAATTAAATTTACATCGTCCTCGGTGTATTACTACATCTTACAATATTATTTCCTCATTCATAGGTAGTTGTCTCTGAATTCACAGGCTCCCATGGCCTATGCATATGATTCATATCTTCTGAAAGAATATATCAATTTCAAAAGAGTTATCCGCACACATCTCCTTCCATTTGTACCCATAAAATTTGTTTCAATCAATTTTTATGAGAGTTTTTATATGCAAAAACTCAACTATGTTTACCACAATTATTGTCATAATTTGATATGAAATACTATTATTTGAGTAACTATGGATTATATTTCTCATTAATTATTGTGGTTGAAGAAATGCATATTCTCCCCCTCTATTCTTCTATGCCTTTTTGTTCTTGTCAAACACTTGCTTCGTGCAGTTTCTCTACATACAATAAGTCAACTAGCATATTTTCCAAATCACTATGTATGAAATATCATATCATGTTAGCTCACACCTAACCATCATAATCATATGCATTCATCATAATCACATGTATACAAACTACAAATAAACTTTTGATACTTGTCCTTGAATCACTTTTTATGACACTCCAGGTCGGTTGCCATTTCGGACAATCACCCAGTGTCTTCTCGTCTACCTGCACATATTGTGTAATACACACACAAAACTATACATGACATATATTATTATTATGAAATACATGTATTCATACTGGTATCATATATATAATTTTTACATAGTACCATCTATACCCTTGGTACATCATACCAATGTCCATAACATCATTTGCATGACATATAATTTATCCACATGTTTCCAACCATGTTAGTATTATGTCAAACATTCCTTCATTTATTTATATTACCTTTAGGTAAATGGAACAAATTGTGCTCATTTTATTTCTGGAAGAATAAATAATTCTATGGACCTCTTCCATTTCTACAATGAATGAAAATGTTTTATGTCATAATATTCAAGTGCTATCTTTAGAAAATCATTTTCTTGTGTCATGTGGTTGCAAAACAATATGAGCATAATAGTATCATAAAAGTAATGATGTGTTCTATAACTTTATTATACCCATAAATTTTAGTTTCAGATTAAATCTTTCACCTATACAAGGTTTTAACCTCAATGGAATATACATTTCGATTAATCATAAAGCATACTATTAACTATGATACCTCTTATATCATAGATATTTGAAGTCTAACAAACATCTTGGCTTGTATTTAACCCAAAACAATTGGTCAATACTTAACAACTATTCCACACTTCAACAAATCATGTCATATGATTTACTATGGTTGTTTTGGTATCCTTTTCCAAGATGTTGTTGGCCATGATGAACTTTCATTGAGCAAACAATATGCACATGCATAAGTCTCCCATATATGAGTTATAAATGAAAGCTACACCCTTTACATTTTTATGCCAGGGTGTGATCCTGGGGTATTTACGTGTTAACACATCTTTTTAGCATTAAATCACCCATAAAATCAAGAGATCAATTATCCTCTCTTATCTTAATTGATGCATATGTTATCATTAGATATTTATATCCTTATGAGCGGTAATTATGCAAAACCTTTTTTCTTTACCAAAATCTTTTCTTACTAATTCAGGATCATGTTACGAATCTAGTGTATAAAAATAGGTTGCTTGAAATTGGTCTAAAGAATGAAGCCCTACTATATTTACTCTATTTAGATAGAGTGGAAGCACACGATTCATTTTAATCTTATTACTTATCACAAGAAGTTTATCTGTCAAATCTCAATTAACTTTACAGGTTGGAAAGGTTCATGCTTATGAGATGTTACTCTCAGAACCCCTTCTATATCTACACAGATATGTACATTAAGTACATCTTAAATTGCAAAGTTTCACATTATTGGGGTGAATTGTTAAGAAGGTGCTCATATTCTTAACACTGTCTTTTTACATCAACCAGGAAGCACCAGGAATTGCTTCTGGTTTTCCATTATGTATGTACACTAGATGTACTTTTAGTGTCAGTCCATGGACCTTCTTATCATATCATTATTAATGTATGATGTATTTTTTTTTAATATGTATACAGTATGTTGTAACACATTTATGCACACACTCAACAATCTCATACCTCTTGCTTTACTCAATTGGAATCCCATAGGTTCCAACGTATGCATGTTAACTTAACCATGCATAATTTTCGGATAAGGTTAGGTGCCTCAATTAAAGTGTATTTGGGACATTTTATTATCGAAATGATTCATCCATTGACAAACAATATCCAAATTAATTTACATCATTACCTGCATGTGCACTGATCAACACAACCACATTAAATTTCAGAGACAACTTTAAGGTATTTAGTCTCATATTACATACAAGACTTGTATTTTACATCTCCAATCCCTTCTTATGATCTTTTAAGCATAACTTAAGTTATCTTCTTACTTAGAAAAAATGCAACTCATAATTTGATTTTGGATATGGATAGAATAAGGTGATGACTTATTAGTAATTTACATCAATGCGTTTGTACTTTTCCCTTGTATAGCGACCATGCAATCTCAGAATAAAATTTTAAATATAAGTAAAATGATATGATGGACAAATCATTAAATCCACTAATCACTATTACTTATTGATTTAATCAACTTTGTTTCATTCCAATATAGTTTTCCAACGGTTCTCTCTTCCCCCTTGCAATTTAGTTATCCAAAAACTCGAATATTTGACATAAGTGTAATGATTAATCTCTAATTTTCTCATATATATGGATACTTACATCACAATTCATTTAAATATTTTTAAAGTAAACATAGTTTAATATTTTACCTCTATGGCATCTAACCCGAGTCAAATATACCACATATTCTCCCATATACATGGTAAATTTGTCTTTGATTTTATCATAACTCAGTTTGTGAGAATTGTGATTCCTTCATATATGAAAGCACATCCATTTAGCTTGTTGTAACCCCACAATGAGTTCTACATGCAAGTAGTACATGTACTTGTTCAACTCAACTACTCATATTCTTCTTATTAATGCATTATTTGTTACCAAGATTTAATATGCATTTATATGATGGCCATGCTTTATCATGATTACCAATTGTTTAACTATTATGCTCTGTTATGCATATTTACAAGCACCATTTTCCAATCATGATATATAGTCATTGTGTTCTCATAAGAGTGTTCAACCTGCCTAGATGTGTCTATGTGGAGGTGTGTGTGAGCCACCAGATGAAGGAAGAATATGTGTTGTGGGGTTGGTTCGATGGATGGAAAAAAAGCTATCAAAACTTGAACCTCTATTATCATCTCTTCATTCCATCCCCAATCAGTTTGAAAAAACGTGTTACATGGATTAGTCCATTTATTCCTCTCCAGTATTAAATTTTATTATCTAGATATTGAAGGGAGTGTTTTTCATAGATATGATTCAAATTCCACGATCAATTCAGTTTTGGTCATGAATTCATGGAAGCCATTGTTTCTTAGACATATCAAGCATTTCAAATGCATTCAAGCAATTGGTATCTATTTGGAACGTATGCATCCATCAAGATAAAACATACAACAAATCTCAAGATATATTTTGATATTTTCTATTTACATTGAAAATTTTCACAATATATAATAAAAAAATTAAGCTCCTTATCTATGAGGAGACACGATAAAAGTAACTTTTTAACATTAATAAACATGTTAATTCTCCACTTTAGCATTGTTTTATGGATGTAACATACTAGAGAAACTCCTGGTAACCATATACCCTATCCTTAATACTTTTGTTCTCATTACATAAGACTATACTACATGTGAGACTCCTCAATGTCTCAAATCATAATCACTCTCAAATCAAGGAAACAATAACAATTTAAATCGACAAATGATTAACAAATCCTCATACCAGTATGCCATGATTAGAGACATCACACATCATCAATTCTATATCTATATACCAGTCCTCTGTAAATACCCATCTCATGAGAACATGTCTCAGCCAAATAATTTGTAGTAACATAGTGATCTGATTTACAATATTAGTTGTAGTTCTAAGATCTTCCTCAGATTATAAAAAAAATTCTTCCACTGTGTTTAAGGGTTCATCAATTTTTTCAAGTAAAATGGAGAGGTTTTATGTTAATTTTATTAGCAACTTAACATAAACAAAAAACTAAAAAACATCATAAACATGTACAGAACATCTTCAAAAACACATTACAACAAGCACATAATGAAGGAGTTCACCCCTTCTAGGCTATGTCCCCTTGGTCTATCTTTTAATGGCTTTGGCCTCTCTATATTCTCAAAAGTTTAAATATCTATGTTTACAATGTTCAAATTCTTCTTAAACCTATTCCAATCAATCCAGAATGTTCAAAAATGAGCATCTAGCCTCTTTTTTCCTTCGATTTGGTGGAAATTAGAAGAAGTTATGACTTCTCCTAGTTCTCCCACTATTCATTCCAAAAATTTCTCTACATCCGATCGGAACCCACAATTTCACTCCAAAAATACGCTAACTGAGCAAGAATTCAGTTACACGGTGGGCCATAATTTGTCAACACTGACTATCCATCAAAAATAAAAATCATCAAGAACCGACAGGCTTAAGGTTTGTGTATGCAGTGAATATTATGTGATTGCAATGTGGCGGATCCAATGACACTATAAATTGGAGATGATAAACCTCTCACATCGAGGAACTTATCGCAAATCGTACTTTAGTGGTTATCGATAGGTAATCATAATGTGGGACTTTCCACTGTTGGAATTTGTGATTATGATATAGCATCACAACCCAAACTCGTCGGGGATGATTTTTTGTAATGCCTTCCCTTTGTCGATGTGCAATTATGATCCATCACATTGCGCCTCCGACCAATTCTTGAAAGACTTCTTGCCTACCTTATCACATCACAACCCTTCCCTAATCAAGGGCTATATTTTAATACTGACCTACTTGCAATTGTGATTTGCGACATGCAGGGGCCAATGGCGACTTACCACTTGGCACTACCTCATTCGTTGAAGGACCTTGTCACATCATCCAATCCTGCCATGTGAGCAAGTCAAACCTAAACTTTTACTTTCTATAAATTCTACATACGAGCTTAGATTTGAGTGTCATTCACCCCATTGGAATCAGAATGATGAGCACTTTGATCTAAAGATAATTTTAACAAGATTCTAACACTTCAATTTTTCAGCCTAATTTTGAGCACCTCATCACTCCTCCCCACTTGAAGCCTTTTGGATGCCAAAAGGATCACTTCAATTGTTCAACAGCTGAGGGTACAATTCCCTCACCTTTGAAACCTCTATCCATATGGCTTTTGAAGGAATTGTACACTTGAGTCCCACTCGCAGATAATCGATGCTTCGCCTTTCTGTTGCCTTTGTTCTTCTGTCAAGTATAGTGGCTTGTTGAAGCACATCAAGGAATTCTAGAGAAAAGTCTCCAATAAATGGACTTTAAATATTCTCTCCTTGATCTTCAACCAAAGGAGGCTCATACAACCTTAAATTTTCAACATTAACAACAACATAAATTTTCATATATGAAGGCAAATCCAACTTGAAGGCATTGTTACCAATCTTTTCCAAAATTTTGAATGGACCATATCTGATTGGTTTGAGCTTTTTACCTTCTCCTTTGAGCCTCTCTTTGTTAATATGAAGCAAAAATTCATCACCAGCTTCGAAATTATGATCTTGATGATGCTTGTGGTGCCTTTCTTTGTACTTTCCTTGTCTTTTCTCAACTTGTTCTTGAACCTTTTGGTGTACTAATTGTATTTGTTCAATGAATTTTCTTGCTTTGTCTATGTCACTATGGCATTCAATAGCAACAACTTGCCAAAAACAAATCCAAAGGAGATTTAGCAAAGTATCCCATGCATGCTTCAAATTGTGAAGTTTGAGTGGAAGAGTTCTTGGTTCGGTTATAGGCATGTTGAATATAGGGCAATTGTCCATCCCTCAACTTAGGATTCTTAGCACAATACCTACTCAGAATATGTGTCAGTGTTCTATTCACTACCTTTGTGTGACCATCTGTTTGTGGATGAAAGGCTATACTATTTTTCAATTTGGTGTCCATGAATCCTAACAAGTTTGACCAAAAATTCCCCACAAAGAGAGAATCTCAATCACTAATAAGGGATGTGGGAAATCCAAAATGCACCCAAACATTCTGAAAGAATAATTGAGCAATTTGTTCAGTCGTAACTTGATTTTTACATGGAATCAAAATACACATATTTTTAAACTTATCTACAAGTACATACAAATAATCATGACCTCTTTTTGACTATGGAAGACCTCCTACAAAATCTATAGAAACACTCTCCCACAGTCCTGAAGGAATGGAAAGTGGTGTGTACAATGCCAACTTCCTATTGCTAGGCTTACTGATTGCACATAATGAACATCATTTAATAAAATCAAACACACTTTCAAGAATATGAGAACAATAACAATACCTTTGTAGATGTGACATTATCTTACTTGCACTAAAATGATAAGAAATAAGAGAAGTGTGTGCCTCTGTTATGATGTTAACTCTTTCTCCCTTTGGAAAACAAAGCTTACCAAGATGGTACAACAGGTTATCATAAAAATGATAATCCAATTCCTCTACTTGGCTACCTCAACTCAAGATTGCATAAAAATGTTGAAAGTCATTATCTAATGCATATTACTAAATATAAATTTCATGTAAAACAAAATTATGCTTGAGTAAAGTGTCTGCACTAGCAATCGACCTAGAAAGCATATCAAAAACTTTATTGTAGATACCTTTGTTATATTTGATTACCAAGTGGAATTGTTGAAGAAAAAATATCCGTTGGAAGTGCCTTCATTTTTTAAACTTTGATTGAGATTGCAAGTATTGCAATGGTTGATGATCAATGTGAACGGCCGTTTCCTTACCCATCAGGTAGTGTTTCCATTTTCTCACACTTTTCACCAATGCATACAATTCCTTGTCATATTTAGGATAGTTAATCACTGCGCCATTAAAGGTTTCTGAATAAAAACATAGAGGATTACCATGTTGCATGAGTAATGCACCCATAGTGTAATCACTAGTATCTATCTAAATCTCAAATGAATGTCTCAAGTTTGGAAGTGAAAGTATGGGAGTTGTACTGATCTTTTCCTTCAATGCATCAAAGGAACTTTTCTGTTTTCCTCCCCACTAAAAAACATTTTTCACACTCGTCAACGCATACAAAGGAGTTGCTATAAGAGAAGAATTAGTAATGAATTTCCTTGAATATTGGGCTGCTCCCAGAAAACTTCTTACCTTTGTAAATGTCTTGGGGCTTGGCCAATTCACAATCACATCAAACTTGGAGGGATCTATTTTCAACTCACCTCCTCCAACAATATGACCCAAGTAAACTAAAGAAGTCTTTCCAAACTCGTACTTTGACATCTTCAGATACAACTGTTCCTTTTTCAAGACATTAAGTACTTTACTAGCATGCATAACATGTTCAACATGGGATTTAGTGAAAATTTAGATGTCATCTAAGTAGACTATGACCAATTCATCAATAAATGGCCTCAACGCATCATTCATCACACACATGAATGTAGCAGTAGCATTATATAAGCCAAACGACATAACTAGCCATTCAAACAAACCCTGTTTTGTTTTAAATGTTTTCTTCCAAATGCGTCCTTCAGCTATTATAATTGGATGGTAGCCACTTCTTAAGTCCAACTTAGTAAAATACTTTTCATCTTTGAATTGATCTAGTAAATCATCTATTCGAGGTAGTGGGTAATGGTTCTTTACCATATTTTTGTTTAATGCACAAAATTACACACACATCCACCATGTTCCATCCTTCTTTGGCACTAAGGCAATAGGTGAACCACAAGGCGAGGAAGATGGTCTGGTGAATGCTTTATTAAAAAAATCTTGGATTTGCATCTTAATTTTTGTGCTCTCCGTGATTGACATCCTGTACATGCCAATGTTAGGAAGAGGACAATTTTACTGCAACTATATCTCATGTTTGATTCTTCTCTTGGGAGGTAATCCCTTTGGTTCCTGAAACATTTCATCATATTGGTTAACTACGCCAAGCAATTCAAATTTTAAATTCGAATCAAAACCTTTAAAAGCTTCATTATGAACACCATTTTTGGGTTTCATCATGAGAAGCACAAAAATTTTCTTCGAATTCACCAGTATTTCATCTACCCTGCATTACCAAGTGAAAGATTTATCTTCTTGTTGTGAGCTCTCACAATATATTCTAATCCTTTTTTGAATAAATGATATTTGTTTTCATGTCGATGGAAGGTAGCTTTTTTGTCATAAAGTTATAGGCTACCCAAAATGATGCCATAGATATCTAACAACACAATGTCAAGCTCCACTTCATCTATGAATTTTGCAGCGATAGTGAATTTTAGTTTACAGTGTCTCATACCCTGAAATTATGCATTGTCACATACCCATCCAAGTGGATACAGTTTATGATGTGTAACTGTTTCTATATTTAAACTCTTGACAATGTTTTCAGAGATAAGATTGGCTTGAGAGCCATTATCGAACAACGTATCAATCTTGTTATTTTTGATATCACCCTTATGTGAAACAGTTCTATTCTCCTCTTTTCATTTGGAGTTTCATTTTGCGAGTCTGAAAAACTAGTGCTAGTAACGGATTCCTTTCCTTTTAACCCGATCGTTGTGATTTTAGTTTCCTCACTTGAATCGGATCCCAAATCCCACTGAGTGTTTGCAGTTGTCTTCTGTTTTCCCTTGTTGTTGTTTCTTTTTGGTCCCATTTCGGGATGAAGCTTCTAACATTGAGCTTCATCGTGACCCTCTTTGGAACAAGTTTTGCATGTAATTTTCTCTTCTTTCTTCATAGACACATTTTTCTTTGCCTTTCCTTTGAAAGCCTTTTCTTTTCCCTTACTCTTAAATGGCTTTTTACTACGTTCTTCTAGGGTGTTTTTGCCTCTTGCCTCAAGATGAGTGGCTTACACACGCACATCATCTAAATTATTGGTATTAAACATTAAGATAGTATGCCTAAGGTAACTGTGTAAACCCCTTACGTACTTCAGCAAAGTGTCATATGTTTCCAAATCTACACCTAACATCAGAGACCTTGTTTGAATTCTTGGGTGTAATCTTGCACATTTTGACCTTTAAGATGTCTAAAGTTCGGTCAATTGATGATAGATTTCTACATATTAGCTAAAGGGTAGAATTGTATTTTAATTGCAGTAATGAAATCATTCCAACAAATTGAGATCTTATTGTGTTTGTTAATCTCCTCTTGGGTCTTTCATTCCCACCATACTAGTTCTACACCCTTCCATTCTCAAGGAAGCTAACTAAATCTTTATGCCATCCTCTTGAAGGTTTTGAATCCTGCAATAGACCTTGAACTGATGAATCCAATTACCAAGCTTCTCTCCGTTCACTTCATCATTATACACAGGCAGCTCGAATTTAACATCAATTTTTTAAAGAGGTGATTTACCAGTTCCTTTCGAAGAATGATGATCAGAATGAGTAAGTGTTGTATTAGAATAAGAGTATGAAGATAACTGTGAAGAACAATATGAGGAAGATGGTGGAGAGGGTGGAGGTTTTTCTCCATTCCCATTACCTCCTCCTGAAGAGCCTTCTTCTTTAGGAGGTTTGGAACTTTGTCCTTGCAACCTAATATTCCTCTCTTCATAGAGGTCCTTCACCATATCTATCATCTAAAGAAAGTCTTTCTAAAGGTCTTCTCATCTTCTATCAAGTTCGTAGGTTCTCCTTCATGAGACATGATCTTTGCAGTCTCAACTACAACTTGAGGCTGAACTGGAGTTGGAGATTGTGGAAACCTTTCTCTTCTTCCCCTTGACCCAACTTCAGGGTTTCCAACCAACTTTACTTCACCTCTTTTGAGTTTTAACCGTGCAAGAATGATATAAACTTGCAAACAATTAAATCTTTCTTTAAAAAGCATAACCTAGTTCTCTAATGCCAAATTGATCTAATTTAGAATATTAGTTTGTAGTGTTAAGATTTTCCTCAGATTATAAACAAAATGATTTCATTATGCTTAAGGATTCATCAATTTTTGCAAGTAAAATTAATTGTTCTTATCTGAATTTTATGAGAAATTTAACATAAACCAAAAACTGAGTAACATCATAAATATGTACAGAACATCATCAATAATAGATTGCAACAAACACATGATAAAGGAGTTCACCCCTCCTCGACTACTTCTCCTTGGTCTAGCTTCCAATGGCTTGGACCTCTCTATTATGCTCAAAAGTGTAAAAATATGTTTACAATGCTCAAATTCTTCTGAAACCTGCTTCAATCAGTCCAAAATATTAAAAAATGGCCATCTAGTCTCTTTTCTCATCCAATTTGGTGGAAAGCTAAAGAAGTTATGACTTCTCCTAGTTCTCCCACTATTCGTTCCATAAATTTCTCTACATCCAACAAGAACCCACAGTTTCGCTCCAAAAATCTACTAATCGAGCAAGAATTATTCCGCATGGTGGGCCATAATCCATCAGCATTGACTATCCACCACAATTCACAATCGGCAAGCATAGGCGGGCTTAAGGTTTTTATACATGATGACAGTTATGCAATTGCGATGTGGCAGACTCACGACACTATAAGTTGGAACTGATAAACCTCTCGCATTCAAGAAATTATTGCAAATCGCAATTCGGTGGTAATTGATGGGCAATCATAATGTATGACCTTGCACTATTGTGATTTGCAATTGTGATATTGCATCGCAACCCAAAATTGATAGGGTTGATTTTCCATAATGCCTTCCCTTCACTGGTCTGTGATTGTGATCCATCGCATCACACCTCCAGTCGATTCTTGAAATCCTTCCCACATTCCTTATCACATTGCAGCCCTTCCCTGCTCGGGGGGTGATTTTTAATGCCGACTTACCTGTGATTTTGATTTGTGACATGTCAGAGACAATGGAGACTTGCCACTTGGCCCCTTCTCATTCATTGAAGGACCTTGCCACATCATCTAATCTTGCCATGTGAGCAAGTCAAACATGAACTTTGACTTGCTATAACTTCTGCATACGAGCTCGAATTTTAGTGTTATTGACACTGTTGGAATCAGAATGATGAGATCTCTGATCTAAAGATAAGTTTAACAAGATTCTGACACTTTTATTTTTGAGCCTAATTTTGAGCACCTGATCATATAACAATTTGTGCAAGGAAGGGTCATTAGCCCAAGCCTCAATTATTAACATAAGGATATCTAGAAAAGAAATTAAGCATAGTAAGAGACACTGTTAATCGTAATGATCACACCAGATTGAACAGACAATATTTTATACCAAGTTGTACCACTCAATTTGAGCACTTGTAATTCAACAAAGGCACCTAAAGTATAAGTAGAAAATACATCTCTCAAGGTTGTGAATAGAATGATAAAATAAAAGAAGCCCAAGAAAAATTTTGGGTGCTTCCTTTCGAGAAAATAAAAGTTTTTCTTCCTCCTTTCCATCATTGCATGCAACCTATGCATGAGAATTGGCACTATGAATGCATGATGCATGGAAATGTATCTCATCGTAAAGACATGATGTTTGTACACACATGTAATTATGTGGTAGTTTTGAATTTTGTGTCCCTATTTTTTGTAATGAATTTTAATACACCTAGGAATTTACAAAAAGAAATCATTTTCAACTTGGTCCTCTATATCAACAATTACCATTTTTACCAAATCCATAACTATAAAGGCTTGTATTTCTTATCTGTAGGGACTGCAAAAAATTTACGCAGTTGTTTGATGCAACAAATATTTTGAAAAACGAAATGAAAATGAGAAGAAACCTCTAGAGCATCAATAGATTTATTATAATGTAGTGCTTCAATTTTCCCAAAAGTTCAATTGTTTTCAGAGGAACTTTTCCACCATTTAAAATCAATTTCAATATGGATTCCTACTCGTCAAGCAAAACAGACATACTACCCTTGAGAAACTCAGGGATCAAAATTTATACCAAACAAAAAATACTGAGTGGGGGAATATATGAAACCCAGTTATAGTGAGTTAAAATCTTAATTCACCTTTTTGCATTGTAACATCTTCATGCCCATGTGTAGGTCACTCTAAAAAAAAAACCTGGCCGTCCATTTTATTGACCACATCTAATTCTATGGTTTGAAATAGTTTTAAATAGTCTTTTTGCTAGCGTACTGCTGCAAACACTAAGTCTGTCGCTCAGAGGTTATGCCACTTAGAACCATTCCCTCCCCTCATTGGGTGAAGGCTTACATGTAGGCACTTCACCATGAAGCTTGCCTACAATCCCATTTGACCTTGACTTTCCATGGTTAGCATGCTTGAAATAACTAATTAGGATGAAACTACATTTACTCATTGGAATCCATATAAAACCTGATCATGCATTCTTTCTACCATTCTTGAACCCATTTCACACCACTATTGAATCTTTCAATTGTAAGACATATATGCACATATGAAACTTGGGACTATGGAATTTCAAGATCAATGGCACATCGACATGCACTGCGTGAATACCCAAATGATGATTCACAACCAACCCTATTATGTATAGAACCTTTCAGCCATTAAGGTCCCACAAAAGCACTGAAATGAAGAACTTTCAACATCAAGGTAGTGCATGTGCTTCTACTCTGCTTTGAAGAACTTAATAGGATCTGTTGATCCCAATCTCTGTGTAGCCTCCCATGTATAGGAAAGTTATAGAAAGGATTACGTTGGCACATGGAGGTCAGGCTAACCCTTATCCCTCTGAATTTCTTTTTCAGAGACGGGGGATTTGTGGGTTCTCAACCAGAGTAGTTTCATGAAACGGAAGGGAACAATCATTGAAATTTTAGAAACAACAATCTAGTGCTTTAGCAATGCGGTGATTATTTTAAAGCAACTAGTAGTAGAAAGTGATTCTGAAGCTAATAAAAGTGAGCTTTTAAGGGTGTGGAATTTTGTCGTAATAGTGTTGCTTCCACAACATCCTTTTCTTAATTAAATTGTTGGCATGACTAGAAAGCCTGTGGCTTTACCATACATCTCTACAAGAATAAAAATAAAAGCCACCGCCTCTACGTTAGTAAGGCTTATATGCCAATGATAGATAGGAGATGATTATACATAATCTTATCTCATTACTCTAGATCCTCCTACCATCTAAGATAATCCATATCTTTATTATAGAAACACCACGTGTTACGTGACTGATTTTATCAGCATGCCACGGATGACCCTCTTAAAATTTTTCAAGTAATTCTATTCGTAACTGCCTGTAGTAAAATGATCACTATGATTGAAAAGGTTGAAATTAAAAGGGAAAATGATGACTTCTATAATGTTGTTTCTTTATTCACATGCTTTTAATGCATTCTTTCGTAAGTCAATCTACTCATCGACAATTTATAAGGATTTATGATTCGATGCTTGCACCAAAGGGAATGGTTAAAATCACGCTTCCCTTTTTTATCAGTGATCTGGTTTGTCTTCTCAGTTAGAAAACTTCAAACAGTGACATAGTTGTAGTAAAATAGGGAGGTAGGAAGATTTTTACCAGTAAGATTGATTCGCCTCACCCTTTGAAGGGATAGAACCTGAAATTTCCCCAACTTTCAATCTCTGAAAAATGCTCAAGGAAAATACTGCATCCAATAATTTAGATTGGGTAATAAATGATCCAAAGCCTTCACCATCTACGTGAGGGTAGAGACAGCGGTTTTCATCTATAGTGCTAGGCGATTCGATACCCAAGCTATTAAATTCCACTAAAATTGACGATCCCATCTAGCTCTAAATTAATAGAATTATATACCTTAGATCATGACATTCAATCATTAGATGGTACATCCTTGTACGCAGTATTCGTTTGAGTAATTAGCATTCTTCCATGATGTGTGATTTAGATGTGCTAACATAGAAAACCATTAAGCATCAATATGGAAGACAATTTTGCAGCCCGAGTTTTTCCTACAAACTCTCCAATTGACAATTATCTAAAATCTCTTCTTCTACCCAAAAATTCATTACTCTATGAGGCTATAGTCAATAATTTTGTTGCTTGCACATACACTACTTTAAATAACTATTTAGGAACACAATTAAATAATATACCCTTCAATGAATTTGTATTATGACAAATAAATCAAGTGTCAACATAGTAATTTTCTTCATGCTTCATCCAACAAGAACTGTGAATATGACTCGAACTATGCATATGACCCATTTCAATGCATAGAAACCATCGATTTTTCGATAATCAGACTTAACGATTTAACATAATAATATTTTATATGTAGTGGAATAACATATACTCATGTTATTACTTCCATGTTCCTTTAATTAAGAAAAATTAATATTTAGATTCAACCTTGAAGAATCCTTGCATATTTGGCACTTATACTTGGACTCTCTAGAAATTTTTTTAGTAGTGTAAGGCCAAATTTAGGACCTTAATATTTTTCATATCCTATGGAGGTGGATTGGCCCATAGGTCGAAAGGTTTGAACTTGAAGTTATGATACCATCTATATCGTACCTCCTGAGCATACTCCAAGAATTACCTCCTAGGGGCCCTTAATTTTAAAATTTCTTCATGTGCAATAAAGATTCAACGGTTATCACAAGTATATTTGCTCCATCATTACATGCACAATGATTATCCCTACAACTATACTCATAACCTTGAATGCATATTCTTTTGATCAATCCTAAGGCATAAACTACAATTTGAAGAATGAATCATGGCATGCAAACCATAATTTTCTTCAATGACTTCATATAATCATTAATAGAACATGCATCTTCTTCCACTAGCATGGTCATGAATCATAACTATACTAATTGAGGCATAGTCCAAAAATGTTGTTGTCTTAACCCTTATGCAAAAGGCAGAAATAACTAACTAGCCTCATTGGATACAAATATTATGACACATTAACATATAGCATAGATAACCGGAACCATAGACTATATCATTAGAAGCATTATACCACCATCTTCCACACACACCCATGTTTCATGCATAAATATTTTCCAAGCTAAACTAGAGATATCATATAACGTTAGAGGCATACTATGTCCCTTTACTAGACATAGTGATGACCAAATTTAGATTCATATGATGTCTCACACATCCATATATGTTCAGCTCACAACATGGTTAGTATAAGTAGTTCAACTTATGCATACCAGTCCCATGTAGATTCCATAAAGAGTAAGATAGCTCGATGGCCCAAGAAATAACAACCACCTACTATTCTTCTACCACTAAATCTACTTTTGGAGGCAATAAAAGTCACATGCATAAGAATGAAATCATTCACATGAATTTATATAACGCCATCAAAATATATCTTATGCAATATGAATAAAGAAATGGAATGCCTCAATGGATGCAATTCATCCTATAGTGAATAATGTAGAGATTATATAACTTGAACCACATGTTCTACCATTTCAAAACTTACACCGAAAATCATTTATCATATATAGTTATCTCTGACATCCTTATTCAATCATTCTCCTATACAAATAGCACACATATAACTAAACATATATCCTGAGAAAATTGCAATAATATAGAAGGTAAGGAACAACATACATTAGATCCCATATAATGGGACCTGACAAGAGAAATTGACATACTATCACTTAGAAAATGGAGCACCACCACCCAACCTAGAACTGACTCTTCAATTCAACCCCAAGCCAAGGTGCTTACCATGGATCAAGTACCTCCAATTGATCTATGCAATGGGTATTTTAATAACCTCTTTCATGATATATTTTTCTTTAGTGGCATCCTGCTTTTAGGTGGATGTTTTATCCAATTTCCTAAGCTTATCTTGGAAAAGCTTACCTTTCTCTCCCGCGAGAATTTTCCTCATAAAATATTTCCTTTCTCTCCTACAAAACTTTTATGTTTTTCTTGATGGATATTTATCTCCAATCCATCTAACTTATCTAGAATTGAATCTAGAAGCTTGATCATGAAATATTTATCCTATCCCATTCCCCAATCGGATCTGGCAAGAATCTTATCTCTTGGTGTCTCACTTTTCCCAGTGATTAATTTATTTTATTTATTTAATAATGAAGTATTTACTTTCCATATTCCATATCATACCTAGCTTTTCTCAGCTTAGGTTTTCAAAGTTGACACATAATGGATGGGTGTTACAAATCCCCTCTGCTCCTTTGTAAGCACCACCCTTTAGATTCATTGATCCCCTCTACTTCTTTGTAGGAACCAAACTAAAGGAGGCACCAATCCCCTCTGTTGGTTTGTAGGAACCCACCTACATGAAATACCAATGTCCTATGGTACTTTATAGTAACTAACCTACAGGAGACACAAATGCCCCTTTATTCTTTATAATAACCAATTGTCATTAAACAACATGTAACATATCCTCCTACCCCCGTACATTATTCTTAATTTTTGGAGGGGGTTACATTAAAAATAACCCTACCTATATGGTCTCATTGTGAAGGTAGGGTCATGAAATTTATCTTTCTTGAACCTCATCAAATCTCCAAATAAATGCCACCATATCATATGGTCAGTTGAAATCTTTCCAATGATATAAATTTGATCTAAATCCTACCATGGGATTGAAAGTCAGACCCATTTGAAAATTGGGCCCTTTCAACCCTGCCACATCAACATGTTGTGTTGTCAAGTGGCATATGTGGCACTTCGACATTGCTTGTAATCCAATGTGACTACACTAAGTCAGCGTGCCTAGTGCCGTTGCACCATCATGTTATCCTTGGGAAATATCCATTTTAGCCTCCATGATGCCCCTATGGTTATAGGAGCAAGGGGTATAGGTGATGTGGATAGGCCAATGACATGGTGTGGCACATGGCATGCGACATGTGGTGCTACGTGAAATATATTTGATACGTGGCACCAACACTGAGTTGACTCGGTTAGAGCCATGTCATCCTAGACAAACGAACCCCTATGATGCCACATAACTAAAGGGGCATACACTATGTTACACACACTCAGATAAATAATTCGATGGATACAAGCCTGCATAACCACACGGGTGATTAACCAAGTCGCTAAGAGTAGACCATCAGTTAAATAGAAATGCATTAGAAAATAGGGAGTATTACCCATCCCAGGCTAACCACTCCTAATATCTCAATGTCCAATGTACCTTCTTTCTCTCTTCTCCTGCATCTACTAGATCTTGAATTTGTCTTTATTTCCTTCTCCTCTCATGATCAACAAGTGAGGGGCCAAACCAATCCCCTCTCTATCTGCATGTGGGACCCCTGAAATGGGAACCACCTACCCTATTTGTACCAACCAATATAATCACATCCATTTACATATTTAGATGTGGTTATGTCTATTATGCCACCTCCTCCCTCTTAAGTTGATGGCAGCACAATAATGGGATCTATCCCTTTTAGTTCAAGCTCAACCACATCACATAAAACTTGTTAGAAAATTGACCCACTAAGTGTATAAGACACCTTGGAATTCATTTGGCCAATATGGGTCATGACCTTTCATGCAAGGAAGTGAGTAGGCTAGCTTCAAGAATTAAATAAGATTTAGGGAAAAAAAACCAGCAATAAATTTTTCCCTTAGGTTAAGGATCTGTAATGTTATCTAACCTTCAATTTTGTTAATTAATTTATAAAAAAATTTATAGCTTTAATAAAAGTTCCAACCAGTCATGCTCCTTCCACAATATCATTACAATTAGAATGGTCATTACAATAAAAAGCGGTAGAACATGGGGGTGTTACAAACCCAACTCCTTGAAGTAACAATGCCATCAGTGTTCTAAAAACAAGGGGCATAAAATAAAATGGAGCTCTATATTTTCATCACATTATCTTAGCAACATTTCCCATGTCTTGAATTGTCTTGTCTAACCATGTCATTAATTGTTCTCAAGGATCATTGAGGGAATGAATTTAGCTCATTATTTCGTAGGACACACCCAATGTATGTTTAATCTCAATGAGTACGCATATGAATTCTTTGAAACTACTTCACTTTAAAAGTTTAGATATCCCCTTCTCTACTTCATTAGTGCCTTGGGCAATCCATTTCCTCTTCCATGCAGTCACTCACCTTCCAATTTCAAGCATCCCCTTATCTTCTTCCTTAGTCCATCAGGTGATCCAACCCTTAGCAAGGATTCATTGTAGAGGAAGATCCTTTTTAGCCAAGCCATGCCTTTGGATTACTTTAATAAAATAACACATTTGTCATAGCATAACTCATGGAAGTCAATACATATCACATGGTTCCAATGTCACCACAATGGACTAGTTCCTAAAGTATTCAACTCCATTGTGCAGCTACACCACACTAATATTATTAAGCTGACATCTTTTCCTTTGTAGTCATCCTGATATATTTATATTGAACAATTCAATAGTTCACCTACATCAAAAGAACATGATTGTCATGAGATTAATTATAAAAAATTTAAAACATATTAAATCATAACCTGATCAGAAGGTTCTGTAGACTGACAATTTCTACTTATCTCTATAGAAATTATTTTATTCCTTGGATTTGTAAGAAATGACTATTTTATCAACTGAAGCAAGCACTTAACTACATATATACAACTCCACAAGATATTTTCATACAAATCCATCCTCAATTCCAACTCACCAAGAAGCTTTGCCACCAAGGGAAGAACTCAATGGTGGATATATTTATGCATTTAATATTTTCATGCAATTCCAAACAAGTTTCCTCATGCTCGCATCCCAGTGAGCATGGGCATATTTATTCTACCACTAGCTACTCACAATTATGGGCCTAGGAAACCCCCATTCTAGAAAGTCTATCTGTCCAAATGTTTTCCTATATTGGCCCCTATCATTCACTCACACTTCTAGGCACAGGAAACCCCTGTTTTGGGAAGTATATGATATGTAATGATTAAAAATTCATTAACAATATGTGCATGGATTTTTATGGATAAGTCATGGGCAGGTGTGCTCCACTACACTATTCATGGAGTCTTATAGTCGAGGTGCTGGTTATGAATTGCTACCATGATATAAATAATGTACCACAAGGACAAAATGGCATCACGAAAATCTTCTTGATCTCCATTCTCCATCATTTAACTTGTATCACGAAACTTAATTTATTTCATGAGATATACTAGAAAATTTCAAACCAAAAATTCTAATTGCCCAAATTTGATTCATTCAGAAGCTTTATCTCATCTCATAGGAATGATATCTTTATTCATGGTTGTTATAGACATTTTTGGGCACTACAACCCCAATCATAAATGTCCATAAACTGAGGGCTCCTAAGTCCCTAAAAGTGTTTCTTCACTACCTAAAGGAACAAGGTCAGCTGATTACATCATCTCCCAGAAGTTCTCCACTAAAAACTGCTCAAAAATGGTCAAAACTAGACCATACTGAAAACCTAGTGCAAAGGGTGCGATGCATATCACCTTCCCAGTGTACAGGGTGCGATGCATACTGAATGGCCCCTTTGTATGGTGCGATGGTCAGGAATGGACAAATGGCAGGGACAAAATGCGAGGTGGAAGATCATGGAATCTTCCAAAAGCTTCCCCTCTGACACTTGCCTCTCTATTTTCGACCAGGGATGAGTAAGATATCATCATTCTCCAAGTGGAATCAAGAACTATGAGAGAGAGGACAGTAATCAAGACCCCAAAAGATGACTCACCTCCCTATAATCATCTATATATGGATCCCTCATCACAGAGATCCAGAGGATGGAATCTTATATCTTCTAGAGAAGTGCTATTGGTTTTCTGGTGTAATTTCATAGTGTTGGGTGATCTAAGCTTTACTTGAGGTGGAGAAGGGCTTTCCTACTGGAGGATAATGCTGGGTCAGAACATATGGTTCTAATCCTCTTGCTACTTTTGATCTTAATAAAGCTATTCAAGTTTTCCTCCATATTCTTGTATGTTTACTTATATATGCATTTGTATGGTTAACACATATTTGGTCCTGTGTTATTTATGAATATAGATCTTTGTTCTTCGATAGTAGTGTGTTTCTATGATTCCACAGGTGCTCTTTGAAGCTGGGCAGACGAAGAAGAAGTGGCAAAGCTCTATCAGGAAGGAGAGGAATCAAACAAGGAAATCAAGCGCAAGACTAAGGTTGGTCTCCTTGGTTCCATTTTTATGTATTTTCATAAAGGAAATGAAAGTAGACTTTACTTGTTTGTTTCTAAGATAGCTACCAGTCTTAGTGGGAATAGCAGCATCTGAGTGGACACTATTCCCGGTAACAAAACGGTGACTCCATTGGGGAGTGACTAGATTATTTGTTAGCCTATCTTTGTTTCTTTTATAAACTTATAGACGGAGCCTGAAGCCAAGCCAACTAGCCTTCAAACTACATTTGTTATACAAATGCAAAGTAGATCAATGTTGCTTCATTCTATCTCCAGGTTTTGTTTATGAATTAAACAATCGATCTACAAACAGTCTAATTGCCCTAAGTGGTGGCTCTAGTAACCTCCTTAGATCTACCCCTGTGATTTACATATACTGAACACTTACTCGGCCTAAATCCCTGAACTAAATTGCAAATTGTGAGTAAAAACTCATTCAACGTCTGACACTGGTACCATTGCACCCTGCCTTCAAGGCAATCTATATGCATCGCACTTCCTTAGTGCAGTAGGTGCGCTGCATACTGAATTCACAGTGCGACAGGTGCGATGGTCAGGGAAGGTTAACTTGACCTTCAGACTTTGGTTTTTTCCTCACTGTTTTCAGTCCTATTCAGGAGTTTGTTGTCTGTGGCCAGTGTATCTCTATGAAAACCCCCTTCTCTTACATTATTCCACCTCCATAGTGCAAAGAACTATAAGTGTTTTTATGTATTGTGTGCCATTTTCAGTTCTCTTTTGCAAAAACGTAGCACAGGCGAACTGTCATTTCTTAATCTGAAAGTGTCGTAACTGTCATTTTAAGTTTTAGAAGACAATCCCATTGTTCTTGATAGTCGATTATATAGTTACTATTTTATATGATTTGAATTAGTAGTTTTTAAAGTGTCTAAAATAAATTTTCATTTCGAAATCGCAAAGTGTCTCTCTTACCTTCACTTCATTTTGAAAAGAAATTTGTTGAGTATTGTCGCTTTCAAAATAATTCAGATTTGCACTTAGCTTTCTTATCACCATTCATACATTAAGAAGGTTGAAAACATATACATGCATGTGCATTTGCATTTAAACTGCTTGGCTTGATTTAGGACGGTGCATTTACCATGTGCTCTGTGCTCTTTGCAGAAAGATTCTTAACCTTCTTTCCTTAGTAGCTAGGATTTTCATTGCCAAAAGAAGATTAAACGTTTGTTTATCATCTTAGGCTGCATTTAAGGAATTGTATACACAACACGCGGTGAACCTGAAAGGAAATTTTTTAAGAAAGATCAACTTAAAATAAATTTAATGATTCTAACAACGCTTTGGAACCTAATGCACAACATCTAGAGGTCTAGGCCAGAGACGTATTCTGGCATCGTAAAACCTAGTAACTATTGTTTTCATTGTTGGTTGGGTGATTCCTCCACTCTAAGACAACAAGTGCCAGTACGGACTTGTGCTCCCACATACCGTCAAGTATATTTTGGGAGACCAAAATAGGCTGCATCCTTTATCCTTAGGAAGCCATGTCTACTGCCCTATCGATCGCAATGCACTCAACACAACAGTCAGGAAGATTGACTGCTGTACCGTAAAAAGTATTCTACAGTTTTGCGATTGGTTTGGTAATATCCTCTACCTAGATCTCCAGAGAAGTCTATTTTGCTCCTTTTCAGACTCCTTAAAAGAAAAGGTCCTCTGAGCACTTGTCACTTTAGGCTCAATAAAAATCGATGGCGACTAGAGTCATCTTTTGTTTTCTGTTGACTCTTTAAAATTGAAAAAACAAGTTGTGTCAAAGTGTCTAAAATTCATTTAATTCGAAAAAACATTTTTTCCCTTTTATTTTGAGTTGATCAAGTAATCCGCAATCGTGGAAGAAAGTCAATCAAAACCTCGTTGTTCGTAGAGACTTACGAGTCAACCGTCGTTGACTCCGGAAGCAAAACCATTCCAGACAAAGGAAACTCGTTTGATCGGATCAAAGTCCCCTAGGTTGGTTGGAGCAGGCACTCCAACATCCTACGAGACTTGAGTTACTCCGAACATTTCTGGTATCCCTGCCTCTACAGAAGAAATTTTGCAACAACAAAAGGACATTACAACTGATCCTAGTGTGACGGTAAACAATTCTATTCCTGAACTGGATCCATCTATAGCAGATTTGGAAGATGTTACTCACCAATCATCTGTTGTTGTAGAAATTATATCTTCTTCAGCAGCAGAAATATTTTATGGACCTAACGGTCTGCCTCTTCCTCGTGGATTGATTTCCATAGAAGAGATTGTGGAAGATCCTCCATATAACACTCCAATGCAACTTGGAGCTGGGATTGCCCTGTATCCTTCTTCATCAGAAGATATTCACCCACCATCAGAAGTTCCTAAAGAATCGCTAAGGAATCTTTTGGATAGGCTTAATATGTCTGAATAATCATGGACATCAAGGACTGTGTTACCCGACACAGCAACAGCAGAAGCTCCTTCTGCTACTCTGACAATGTTCATCGGTGTACCGTCTATCCCAACAAGCTTTCATTTATTGGATGGAGTCCATCCAAGGGTTATTTCGATAGGATGGATTGTTCCCGTTTGTTCGCCTGGAATTATATCTAGAATCTCTTATGTTGAGTCTCAACAAATTGATCCTTCACAAGGTCAATTTAGGAAAACTGGTGCCCAAAGGAAAATCATTCCTTTGAGTACTAGATTATCGTCATATGGAGGGCCATATACCCTTTCATTGCCTTCCTCGGAAGGATGACCATGCGTGAGTTCACAACAAAATTTGGGTTATGCTGGAATCACAACTAGCAATTGGGTGCCAATCCTGCCTCAACAACCAAGAGTTGTATGCTCAATGCAACAAAATTTACCTATGAAAAATATCCCCACTATGCCGGCTATTGTGGCAGTATCGTAAGTACAAGTGTTACCAGTTGCATGTCAACCTCAAGTTTCGCAGGTTGTAATGCAACAATCTCTTGTACCTACGACACAACCGCAATCACCAACTAGTGGAATGACATAGGTTCAAATGGGAAATGCCAACCCCCATCTTGGTCAAACAATCAGTACTGGACAACAACCCATGGCTTCACAACCATGGCTGGTGCAATACCAACAACTGCAATTCCAGCAATCTTACCAAGGATATGAGCAACAAGTCTTTGCAAGTAATGGGTAGTCGTATCAACCATATCATAATGGTTATGCCCATCAAGATTACCAAAGTTACCAACATCAAATGCATTATGTTGGTATGCAAAGACCAACTGGTCAAGCGATTCCATCTTATCCTGGGTACACCCAACCAACCCTGAATCAACAGTTTCCTTTTGTGGCAACTTTAGAGTTACCAGATCTAAGTCGACTAACGAACGATCCAATTGCCTACGCCCCTTGGTGGCTGGCGATTCTGCATAAAATTCTGTCCGATATTCCTAAATTTAATGGAAATCTAGGTGAAGACCCATCGAATCATGTGATGACCTTTCATCTATGGTGTTCATCAAACACTCTCAATGATGATTCGATCAGGCTTCGCCTCTTTCAGCAAACGCTAACTGGTCCAGCAGTGAAGTGGTATATCGAATTACCTAGAGCTTCGCTTGATAACTTCAGTACCCTAGCCAGAACCTTTTTAACCCATTTTCAGTTACCTATAAGGTACGAAACAGGAACTGAGCTACTTACCAATTTCAAACAAACGACAACCACTCACATATCTGAGTTATATTCATGAATGGCGACGTCGTCATAGAATGGTAAAAACATATGTCCCTGACCAGCTATTGGCTGAATGGTTTATTAAGTCACTGCTACCTGCTATTACAAAAGATGTGGCAAAGGGAGGAGTCATCATTGAAGAGCAAGTTATTGCTCATGCACAATATCTAGACTTGATCTATACTCAGTCTAGCACGCTCTATAATAAAATCCCTGATGCTCCTAGACCAGAATTTTCCATTCCTCCACCTCCTAAATCAAACAAAGACTCTCATGCTGGTGACAGCGTCATAGGTATGACAAGCACTAAAACCGTAAAGGCTACATCGAAAAAGGCTCGCACGGTTTCGAGTCAAAATGCAAATGAAGAGCTTCTAGCCTCGGAAGTAAATGTTGTGTCGACAGACAAAGGCAAAGAACCCAAACAACCAGGAGGCAAGAAGAAAAAACAAGGGAAGAAGAAAAACCAGGAAGAGTCATCTCCTAAAAAAGCTTCTGCAAACCCTTCTGGGAATAAGAAACTGAAAACTCCATGTCATATATGTGACAAGGATCACTGGACCAATGAGTGTCCATATAAAGATGAACTTAGAAAGTCCTTCGAAAGTTCAAAAACCTCGGCTGTATTGACTGATCCGTTTCCAAACCCAGGAACAAATCTGGTTGCTAGCGAAAATTCTTCCCCATCCCAAGTGCTAATGTTGTCAGTTTCAAAGCAACTGAATGATGCTCTGATATCGACGAGGAGTAAATATTACGGGAATCCACAGATGTTGAACAACAAGGATAATGATCAACCTAGTAGTTCAACAACAACTTCGACCAAAGTTGTGCCACCCATCATTCCTACCACCAAAGGGAGTAGTACACAAATCAATGTTTAATCCTCATGCTCGAGCAGCACAACGCTATAATATAGTGGAGGATTTAGCCCAATCGCCCTCCGCGATGTCGACTCTTGAGGTACTGTAAAATTGCCCCTCCCAAAAGCAGGCTTTATTATCCATAATAGGTGGGATTGACCCAATGGATTCCAATCGTGTATCTTTCAATCACAAAGGATACGACCCTCAGTTACCAGTTAGCCTAGCTTTCCTCATTCAAGTGAAAGCCCTCAACAAAACTGTTCATAGAACAATTATTGATGAGGGGGCATCCACATGTATCATGTCATTGAGTTGCTGGAAAACTCTACGGTCTCCATCCTTGTCGCGATCATAGACGACATTAAAAGCGTTTGATGGATGAACATACACCCCGTATGGAATATTAAGTAACTTGCAAGTCAAACTCGGGGGCAAAACAGTAGAAATCGATGTTGAAGTCATCGAGAGAAACCTCGATTACAACATCCTACTGGGAAGACCCTAGATATATGCCATGGCAGTCATTGTGTCGACCTACTTCAGGAAAATTGCATTTCCTTCCCAAAGAGGAATTACAATCATCGACCAACAAACTTTTCTCTCCAACATTTTGCAAGTTACGGGAAGCATTCCGATGATCCATGGAAGCCCTAGCATGCTTCACAATATCGTAGTAGGCCTACTAAAAGACGCCACATTAATGGGAACTTTTACCCTACCGCATCCAACCAATTTGGCGGAAGTGGCTAACATAGGAACCCGCAATATGATATGTTCCTTTCAAAAGATGTCAGAAAACGATGTTAAAAAGGATCATCTGCAGGTATTGCCTCTAACCCCACTAGAAATATTTTAGCAATCAATGTTTTCAGCATGGGAGGCAAACCCGTATCAATGCTCTTCAGGCATTTGGATAGATAGGTCTAAGGAATATGGTACCCCTTCAGATCCTTGGTCGCAAGTACACTCTACAGACAAAGGAATCATTCAATCGATGATGATTGATGGGGCACCATGGGAAGATTACCACCATCGTTCCCATCTTCTGAACTGGAAAGAAGATAATTCCAACAACCTACACCATCCTTCAGTATTTGACTTTCTAACAAATACTGTAAATACGGTGGATTCTGAGAGAAACCTATAAAATATCGAAGAGACTACTGCCATAAATATCTCAACCAAACAGATGTTGTAGAGAATATTCATGTTGGGAAATCTTGTCTTCTTAAAAACTGGAAATATATAGCACTCTCTTTCGTGAGTTTAGAGATGTCTTTGCTTGGTCATATGATGAAATGCTAGGGATTGACTCGATCATAGTTGAACACGAAATTAAGATGTATCCAGATGTCAAACCGGTACGACAACGGCTACGACAGCTACACCCCAAGAAATCCGTTGCCATCAAGGCAGAAGTTGAAAAAATCCTCCATGCTGGTTTCATTTACCCCGTTCTTCTGACCGATTGGGTATCAAATATTGTTCCTGTGATGAAAAAACAAGGAACGATTAGAGTGTGCGTCAATTATGGGGATGTAAATCAAGATTGTCTAAAAGACAACTACCCTACACCCTTTATTGACTAGATAATTGATGAATGCGCTGGATGGAAAATCTTTTCATTTATGGATGGATTTCCAGGTATAGTCAAATAAATATGCTCCCACAAGACTAGTAAAAGACTGAATTCATTTGTCCGTGGGGCACATTCGCATATCGCAAGCTACCCTTTGGTTTGAAGAATGCAAGGGAAACTTTTCAGAGAGAAATGAACTATGCTTTCCATGAAATCAAAAACATCGTTCAACCATATCTCGACAATCTTCCAGCTCATTCGCGAAAGCCGACCAATCAGCCACGGAATTTAAGAGCGATATTTCTACATTGCCAACACTACAAGATACGACTCAATCCACACAAATGCGTGTTTTGTGTCAGTTTTGGTCGTTTACTTGGCTTCGTGCTCTCCAAAGATGGGATTCGTCTCGACCCATGCAAGATTGAAGCAATCATCAATTTGCCTCCACCTTCAAACTTGCTTTAGATTCAGAAACTCCAAGGGAAAGCAAACTTCCTTAGGAGGTTCATTCCAAATTACGTTGAACTAGGTAAAGGTTATACTCGTCTATTGAAAAAAGAAGCACCCTTTGTTTGGGATTAGGTCGTGCAAGCTTCCTTTGATGCTTTAAAGCAATCTTTAATACAAGCGTCATTAATGTATGCTCCTGATTATCAAAAAGACTTTAACCTGTATCTGGCTGCAGCAAATATGACCATAGCAATGGTTTTAGTTCAAGAGAATAATGGAATTGAACATCCTATATATTATTTAAGCCGAAAATTAAATTATACGGAAATGAAATACTCCTACGTTGAAAAGCTTGCCCTAGCAGTTGTTCAAGCGATACAGAGATTTCAACACTACGTCCTCTTCAGAAAAACTACCATTTTATCAGATTGCAACCCCACGACTTATATATTTCGCAATAGTTGCTGGGGGGAAATATTCAAAATGGATAGCAACTCTACAAGAGTTTGATCTGGAATTCAAAAAGTCCAAATCAAAGAAAGCCCTGGTATTCGCGGAGTCACTAGGTGATCTCACATCATCGTCCAACGATGCAACATCCGAAGAAGCAATCGTGGATGAAAACTTGTTTTTGATATCTTCAAGTGATCTGTGTACGGAGATATAATCATCTATCTCCAGACATAAACATATAGGTCTAATACCTTACCCTCCGAACAACGACGAATTTGATACCAAGCCAAAGACTACATGATCGTCTGTGATACCCTTTACCATCGCAGTATCAATACAGTCCTGCGGAGGTGCCTCACCCATGGGGAGGCTGAAAGAGTCCTAAATGACTATCATTCAGGTGCATGTGGGTTGAATCAATCTGGTTATGCTATGGTGCAAAAGAATTTGCGAGCAAGATATTTCTGGCCAACAATGTTCAAAGATTCCATAACCGCAGTTAGAAGTTGCCATGCTTGCCAAATTTGTGATAGCAAAACTAGAAGACCACCCGCACTGCTACAACCAGTAGTTGTTGTTGGGCCATTCACCAAATGGAGCAGATCTTTCATGACATGTAACCCCACCTCGGTCCGGGGCAAGGGTATATCATAGTCGCGGTAGACTATTTTACCAAATGGGCCGAGGCAATGCCTACATTAAACAACAGCGGCAAAACAAGTGTCTTTTCTCTTTTAATCACGTAGTCTCCAGATTCGTCGTTCCACAGGCCATAGTCACACATCATGGATCGCATTTTCACAATCACATGACGGTTGAGTTGGCTACCAAATTAGGACTGTCCCATGACAACTCTACTCCATACTATCCACAAGCTAACGGACAAGTTGAGGCGATCAACAAGGTCCTGGAGTGCATGTTTCAAAGGATGATCAGAGTCCACAAACGGAGTTGGCACGTGATCCTATACTCGGCCTTGTGGGCATACCGGACATCAGTAAGAAATGCAACTGGGTTTACACCTTTTCAACTTGTGTATGGTTCGGAAGCAATCTTACCTGTTCAATGTGAAATCTCGTCCCTCAAACTCGCAGTCGACCTTCTCCCTAGAACCTCAGAAGAATAGGCTCGTTTCTTGGAACTAATCCAATTGGATGAAACCCATCATGGTGCAGCTTCAGCTAACAAAGCTCATAAGAAACGAGTCAAAGCACAGTTCGACAAAAATTTCAAACCTCGCGCCTTCTCAGAAGGTGACGTGGTCTTACTTTACGACTAGGAATCTGACAAGTTGGGAGCAAGGAAACTCAAATTGTTATGGATGGGTCCTTATATTGTTAAACGTGTATTAGAAAAAGGAGCCTATGAGTTGATGGACTATGATGGGATTCCACTGGCACAAACTCGTAACGGGTTGTACCTCAAGCGTTACTATGCTTAATTCTGCGTAGTAATCCTCATGCTTTTGTTTAATTTTTGTTTTCGCCAAGAGCATTTATTTTGGTTAGGTAATCCACTTTTTATTTCGTTGTAGATGTCGAACCTATTGGAATCATTCGTTGGATATGCTGATGGAGCAAGTCGTAGTTCGCGGAACCTATCTTCCACGACCTGGGCGATTTTCGATCCCAATGGCGAGTTAGTAAGTTTCAGAGGGGTATGTATTGGTCGAGCAACGAACAATATCGCTGAATATAGCACATTGATAGAACTCCTCTCTGATGGCATCACACATGGCATATGCCGACTTGTCGTCAGGCTAGACTCACAACTCGTCATTCTACAACTCACCAACATCTATTCTGTACAGAATCCAGCTATCTATCACATGTTCCTAAGAGTCAGAATTTTGGAAAGACAGCTCGATTTCATTCAATATCAACATATTTCCCGAAGTTTAAACAAATTGACAGAATCATTGGCAAATTATGTGTTAGATAGACATTTGCGACATTTATAAAAAGAAGCATCACATCAATATATGCAGCAGGATCATGTAACTTAACCAAAATAAAGCTCCGAAAATCAAAAATATATACATAACTGTTTATAGTTTATACATAATGTTTTGTAACCAAGACAAAATTGGTCAAATGACCTAAAACTCAAAATGCTAGGGGGCACCCTAGTCTAATGATGCTGGTGATAACAAGTCACCGCCTGTGCTATCATGTGTAAAAGCCTAGTCCATCGACTCGGCACTCTAGTAGTATGTCGCCACAACCGCAGAGGCAACTCATCTGTCCTCACATCCGGGACACCAAGGGTAAGACCCTCGATCTGGTCCTATAGTGTTGAAAGAGTCTCAACCATGTCAAGGTCACAAAGGATGGCCCTCCCCACAACCTCTCTTGCTACAGTGGCCGCTAGGTCTCTGCGGCATACTGCCAGTCGAATTGGTCCATTATCTGCATGAGCACATGCATTTTGATTAGTCTTGGTTAAGAAAACATAAGAACATTATAAAGAACAATGAACAGAGATACGGTCAGAAGATTTACCCATAGCACCCCATTTCTCGTCGGCCGACAGCACCAAATCGGGATCACCTCGGAAATCCATGCCAGCATATGGAAACTTGGCATAGATCATCTCCTAACGATTGAACCACTCGAAGAAAGTATCAGAAAAGGAAATCTGAGGCTGGCTAGCATGCTGAGACATGAGGTCAACCCATCTCTGCATCTGTGGTTAAGTCGGTGGAGGTAGGCCAAGTGAGATGTATTGTGGCTGCATCAGTGGGATTCTCTTCGAAGTGAAAGCAGTCAAAATAGAACCATAGCTGAAGTTCTTGGATCTTCCACTTTTCACCTTGGTCAGTTGTTCTTTCATCACAGAGAGTACTGCATCACACCAGTTGAACACCTTTGGTTCAAGGCATTCCAAAGCATACTGCATGTAAGACCTGTTAGCTATTGGAAGAACAGAACTACCAGCCAGTCTAGCAAAAGTGAATAGAATGGTCTGCAAGGTCCAGTCAGTGACATCTCAGATATTGATCTTGCCATCCGTACTCGGCTGAGATCCCTCTTTGCAATGCCAGCAAATATACTCCCTCACAGACTCACCCCCACGAGCGGAGCCCAATAATGAAAGAGTAGCACCAAGCCTCAATAAACCGGTCAGAAAATAGATGTCCACGATAGTCAAGGGGGTCGATTTGCCCCTAATCTAGAACACCTGGTTGATAGGATCCCAGGCATTGAGGAAATATTGCAACACGTTTATTTTTTTCCTCGTGCTAGAGATACGAAAAAACTTCAACAAGCCACAGTTTCGCAATGCAGCTACTGTGCCCGGATCATGTAAAGCAACAGCCTCCTCTTCTTCATGCTTGCGTTCTTGCCATGTAACAACCATTTTTCTCTGATGAATCTCTAGAAAACAAACAAGAGAAGATTCAGGATCTTCATTTGGTAAAAACCAGGCAAAAATCTATGAGAAAAATGGGAGCGATGCATACTAACTAGTCAGTGAGAAGACCAATATGCATCACACCTTTTCATTAAGGAGGGGTGCGATGGTGCCAAGGTGAGTTGTTCAAACCCCAGAGGCTCAGCAGGCCAAGGAAACAGGCTCAAAATTCAAGAAGAAAAGAATGCAATTGAAGAGCACAAGTTTAGCTCCTACCTGGTCCAAGCGGCGTTAGGAATCATCCACAGAATCTCCGAGAATCAGCTGGTGAAAATCGGTGGGGAAAGCACCTCCAGAGCTCCAACAAACCAAGTTCAAACGAAATGGTAAAATGAGAGGTAAAAATCACTTTTAATTTACCATGCATGTAATTCGAGTAAATTATTAGTGTTCTTAACTCATTTATCAAGCATATGTTTTCATTTCTAATCAGTTTGATGAAGCAAATGAACAAGTAGTACAATCTTTGAAAGAAAAAAATGCTAATGGTGAATCAAGGACTCAATGACCATTATCACGAGCAATTTTAGTGCATAGTTCAAGCTCGTTAAAAAATAAACATATGACATGAGCAAATGTTTCCCCCAGAGTTTAAGCTCATTAAAAAATGAACGAGTAAATAGCCAGTGTGAATGCCTTATCACTAGCTTTTGAGCCTTGGTCATGTTCTCATCATCACCTCCACTCTGTTTTTAGCTGATCCTTCACCTCCATATAATTTTTTACCCCTTTGAGGAACATCTGCGAAGAATCATTCTACTAGCCATCCTTGTGACACTACAGTGATTGGAAAATTCCAAACCTTACTTGGAATCAGCTGCTACCCAAAATCATCACTCGTTCCTCAAAAATGAGTCTCCTTTAAGCTCTTTTAAACTGACTCATAAAATATGAAAATATTGCCGAGCGATTAGCCTCTCCGGCTCATTAAAGTTATCGGAAGTGCTATCCCTCTTCTATATTTTAATATTTTTGGACCTGAGGGATTTTTACACAAAAATATCGAGCGCTTGTCTTGTTCAGCTCGTTAAAACTATCAAAAATTCATCCCTTTTGTATTATTTTACGCTTTTTCGGACTTAAGAGATTACATGACGAAAAAGAATCTTTGGAGTCTCCTTTCTCTCCCTTTCAGATTGTCTAAAATTGAAAAGGACCGAGTTATCTTTGTCGTTAAACTCATTAAAACCAAATAGCAACAAACTCATCCAAATGGACGAGAATGAGTTTCATTGTCACTAGGCTCGCTAAAATATAGCGACAGGTTCGCTCAAAGGGCGGATTATAGAACAAGCATATGTTATCCTTCTCAAGCTTGACAAAAATAAAGAGGTACTAGTCAGCAATGACTGGGGAAAATTGGGAAGAAAACTTGAAAAAGCTTTATTGGTAGCAAGTCGCTCTTGAACATGACACTTTCCTTCTGCATCCAAGCCGAGTTGGGTTGTTTTGTTCACTGGTCATCACCATTGGTCCGTCACACCATCCATCTTTGGGGTTAATGCTACCAATCCATCGTCAGTGTCGTCGATATGTTCAAGAGAAGTCATTCAGACAATTCGCCTGTGTCTCACCGACTGTAATACATTCGTGCTCCATTCCTTCATGACCGCCACCTTGAACCCTGTATTGTGAGATTGTTTTCACCTCCAAAATCATTTGCTTCGTTCTGTGTGATTGATGTGGGATTCATTAAGGCCCTCCTGTGGTGGGTCACTTCTTGTTGACATCAACTCATTATCCAAGAAGTTGACTTAGGAACAACCCTTTTAGTACTTTGAAGCTTGCATGCCTCAATAGCAAGTTTCTCACTTTCGGCGACAGGTTTACATTAATGGCCATCGCCCAAGAGATTTTGCGTGTTGTTCGACGCCAAGTCCTTTTTCACACCACGCGAATTATACTGTAGTACCTTGAGGGTCATTGTCATTATTGGTGATTCCTCTCGCTTCTGTTAATAGCTTACATCATTGGCTAGTAATCAAGTGATTTCTTTCCATGTTCGACTCTAGAACATTTTTCACATGGATCAACTTGTACTCCGAGTGAAGATTGAATGAGTTTTGAAGACCCCAGATCTAGTTTCATCCATCTGGGCTGCGATATATTCAGGAATATAAAAACATCAAATGTACAACATTGCCAAACAGATGATCATCCAAATCAAAGGATGATGAGTCTGAATAATCAGTCTGCCACACAGACGATTGTCTGTCCTATGTACATGAAAATTAATTTATAAAGCTGAGCATGGGAATGCCCGCCTCAGCTAGATCATGAAAAAATGTTGTCAAAATAATGTATTGTATTGTATCTTATTACAAGTCACCTCCCAACTCGAAAAAACTTCGGATCGTCATGGTAAAGCATTTCAGCTGACATCAAAAAGATTAACGACCTCATGCTTTAGGGCGCAACTGTGATAGACATTTTTGGGCACTACAATCCCAATCATAAATGTCCATAAACTTAGGGCTCCTAAGTGTCTAAAAGTTTTGCTTCACTACCTAAAGGAACAAGGTCAATTGATTACATCATCTCCCAAAAGTTCTCCACTAAAAACTGCTCAGAAATGGTCAAAACTGGACCATACTAAAAACCCAGTGCAGAGGATGCGATTCATATTGCCTTCCTAGTGTACAGGGTGTGATGCATACTGAATGGCCCCTCTGTAGGGTGCAATGGTCGAGAATGGACAAATGGCATGGACAAAGTGTGAGGCAGAAGATCATGGAATCTTCGAGAAGCTTCCCCTCTAACAGTTGCCTCTCTATTTTTGACCACGGATGAGTAAGAGATCATCATTCTCCAAGTGGAATCAGGAACTATCAAAGAGAGGAAACTAATCAAGACCCCAAAATATGACTCACCTCCCTACAATAATCTATATATGGATCCCTCATCACAGAGATCTAGAGGTTGGAATCTTGTATCTTGTAGAGAAGTACTGTTGGTTTTCTGGTGTAATTTCATAGTGTTGGGTGATCTAAGCTTTACTTGAGGTGAAGAAGGTATTTATTGCTAGAGGATTATGCTGGTCAGAACATATGGTTGTAATCCTCTCACTATTTTTTATCTTAATAAAGCTATTCAAGTTTTCCTCTATATTCTTGTATGTTTACTTATATATGCATTTGTATGGTTAACACATATCTAGTCCTGTGTTATTTATTAATATAGATCTTTGTTCTTCGATAGTAGTATGTTGTTGTGATTCCATAGGTGTTGTTTGAAGCTGGGCAGATGAAGAAGAAGCAGCAAAGATCTATCAGGAAGGAGAGGAATCAAACAAGGAAATCAAGTGCAAGACTAAGGTTGGTCTCCTTGGTTCCACTTTTATCTATTTTCATAAAGGAAAATGAAATTAGACTTTACTTGTTTTTTCTAAGATAGCTACCAGTCTTAGTGGGAATAGCAGCATCCGAGTCAACACTATTCCCGGTAACAATGGTATTGGGCTCCCTTACAGGCAATGTTATTTTTCATGGTTATCTTCATCCTCCACCCCATGCCAACACTCTAGCTATAATCTAATCTTTCAATCTGAAATCACTTTGTCATTGCATATACATACATGTATACAATTGTTTTATTCCAAAAGATAATTACCATAAATGATCTAAGAAATTATTAGGATCATAATAATTATATCACTTCAACTAAATTCGAGTGAATTGAAATTATGTTGTTATTGTACTATATATGTGCATCACATTCATTCCAATCATTTCATAATGATATTAAACATTTATTCCAACATACCAATGAATCAAAAATTAGAATGACATGTCTCTAAATTCATGAATGATTTAGTTCTCCATTCCACTCAACCTACATTACAGAATTTATTACAATTTTTTTTGTTGAATGCTACCTACCTTGTCATTACCATTTCCTAGTATCCATGCACAACATACATTAATTTGAAAAATAATTTCCAAATTTAGCTAGAGGAATTCTTTGCCAATTTATTTTTCCTTACCGTCTTTACCTTGGCTTACTGATGCATCTTTTGTTTTCCATTCATACCAACATTTATTGTTAAACCATTTTGAATGGTCGAACTGGTTGATAACATCTCCACTATTGTAGTATCTATTTTTTCCTAAAATGATCTTAGCCTCACACATTAGTAATAAATTCATCAACTAAACTATTATATATTTCAAATAAAACTTCATAAAGGGATTTATATTTTGTATTCACTCACAACATGTCTTCATTCATGTTTTTCATATGCTGAAAATTTCTAACATTTGTCAAATTCATTCATGGAAACAACAAAGGCCAGAAGCATAAGCATAAGCACATTGAAATTGGTAGTTGATAGTGACAAGTTATTTTGCACACTTTCCTAATGGAAATTACATGTGGGAAAACATAGTAGGTAGTATACCATTCACATAGTGCTCATATTAATCCTTTCCCTACTATGATGGTTCTCAACATTGACCTTTCAACTTATATAGCATCATGATACCTTCATTTCATTTTTTCCTATTAAGAATATATGAATACATATCTCTCTCTCTCTCTCTCTCTCTCTCTCTCTCTATATATAATATATATATCTATATATAATTATATATATATATATATATATATATATATATATATATATATATATATATATATATATATTCCGTCAAGGGAACTACCTTTTTATGTCATTTTCATTATTGTTTCATTGTTGTCCATTTTGTTCATGTCGACCTAGCTAGGTCCACCTAGCTATTATGTCATCTTCTTCTTCCTTATACTACCATTCATAAAATGTATGGCATATAATTACGGTCTTTCACTTATGATTGAGTTTTATTTAGCTCTTTTTTGGAAGCCCTTTTATTTCCTTTCTTACACCTAATAAATTTCCAAGACCAACTCGCAAAAGGAAAGAAGAAAGAATGAAAACGGAGAAAATCACAATATCAACACAATGAAAAAAAGTAAACATGGCCATGATCAAGTTCAATAAAAAAAACAAAAAGAAAACTCTAACAACAAAGACATGTAAAACATTTCCCCTAATCCTCATCCACTAATTCCCAACAAACTCCATCCCTTGAGTTATCATCTGTTTCTGCAATATAGGTTCTTGGTTCAGGTGTCTCGAGGTTGAATGTGCTTTTTCTTCTTACAACATCCATGGGAACCTTTCCTCTTGCACTCTTGTTCATATCAATTATATCAATACACATTGCATTAGCACAGTTATCATACAACATGCACATTCATTCTTGCAATATCATAAGCACAAACTCATATCAAGAGTCATAATCAATCATTTTTAAAACACATATGTGGGGAAAACTACTTATTGGTAGAAAACCTTTTATTAATGCACTCTCAACATTGTCACAACATGCATAACAATCGACATAGTTGTCACCTGTTCCATTTTGTAATCAACATTTTATTTTCTATAGCTTTGGTTCCACAAGACTACATGCACCACTTTTAATGGCTTCCCAATATTTTTGTTAACCTACTCTTGGTTACACATTTACCATTAACCACTATTATTCATATGAATCATTTTATGACAATAGACTACTTAGATTATTTGCGCATGCACATGCATTACTCTATGCACTTAGAAAATCTTCATACATCTATCATATCAATATTTAATATCTATTTGGTGGACATGCATCTATAAACTACTTCATCTGTTTCATTTTATCATCCCTGTGCTATTAATCATCAACTTATGGTGGCTTCTCAAAACATTAAAGAAAAGTATAAACTAGTAAGAGATAAGTTAAGAGATTCCCATGATAGTTTTTACTACATCACTTAGTTATAAAAAAATTCAATCCTGATGGGTTTCTCTAGGGAATCAAGGCAACATTCTACATGTTTGTCTTTCTACACAAACAAGAAATAAATATTCAAGTAATATCAATGTATTCGTAGATACATCAAAGTGATTTCATATAAACACACATGCATGTAACACACATTCACTAGTCAAATTCTAAAAACAAGGGATACTTGAATACACAAAAGATTATTATTTAAATAAAAAAGAGTGTGGTATTCCACTCTGTAATAGATCTATTAAATGTCTCCTCCTAGGCCCATTCAGTTTGAGGGTTGAACCTAAGCGCAATGGTACTTTGTTTAAAAAATTATTTTTTTTTTCTCCAATGATCCATTGCAAAACCTTTGCTCTTTCATTTCATTTGTCTTGATCCCTTCTAGTCATAGTGTTAAACCTTGACACTTTGACACTTTGTAACATACCCTCCCACCCCCTTAGGTTGTTCTTGGGTTGTGGAAGAGGTTATGTTAAACCTAACTCGACCTCCATGTTTTCATTATGAAGATGGGGTTACAAAATTTATCTTTTTCCAACCTCACAAAAACTCCAAATTAATGCCACTTTCGCATTTGGCTAATCAAGAGATTTCTAATAATATAAATTTTATCTCAATCCCACCTTAGGATTGAAAGTTATACCCGTTTGAAAATTGGTCCCTTCAAACTTACCACATAAGCATGCCTCACCACATGTCATTGCCAAGTGGCATACATCACTCTGCCATGTTGCTCATAAACCAACATGACTCCACCATGTTAGTGAACTTAGTGCCATTGTGTCATTGCACAATCCTTGGTAAATGCCTTTTTTAACCTTCGCGATGTGATAACAATTTTTCACGTTAATTACTGTGAAAGATTCATGTTCTATGACTTCCATCTACCATAAGTCCCACAACAATACACACTACAAAAAATCATTGAGGGTCCACGATATTTAATGATGTGGCCTTGGTCACATGAACTCCATTCTAGTGCCACATATCACATCTGAGCCACGTGGAATCACATGCCACCTACCACATTCCATGCCACGTCACCTATATCCATTACTCCTTAATGATGTCATATCAATGCCAGGGTGATGTCACCATGGCACATGGCATCCTATGATGGTTCCACATGTCAGCTAAAAAGGATCCTTTGGCAGTCCAACAAGTTTGATATCACCTACCATGTCATGCCACATATGTGCCTAGTGATCGTATGGAGATGGGTTACATTTTTTGGTAAAGAGAGAACACATTTTGGTGACAAAATGATGCTTGATTGAGAAATTTTAAGTGATCGATCAAGAAATTTTTAAGCGTGTTATCGTTCTGCTTAGGGGCTTAAAAATAGTTCGATCAAGTGTTTAAACAAGTCCTCAATTGAGCTCCTTTCCAACTCGACTTAGAATCGCAATAAAGAGTTCAGGATTGATCAAGCTATATGGTTCAATCGAGATCTATGGATCAATTAAGTGCTATGGGTTGATTGATCCCTATTTCGTATTAAAATCCACATGCCATGGTCTGCAGAAGCCATTTGGATAGATCGTGAGGGAAAAGGATTTTGAAGGAAAATTTCTAAGCTCGACTCAGATGGAAGAACTGAATCCAACCACCCATCAACCCTTCCAACGATTCAAAGGCTCAGGCCAGGGTATGTTTCCTATAATTTTTATCTATTTTATTTAATTTTTCTTATTTGGAAAAAATACCTACCATACAAAAACTACAAAAAAACCATGAAAAATACAAAAAATCGCCAAGAAAACCCTCGAAAACCATTAAAAAATAACCAAGGAAACTCTTGAAGACTAAAAACAACCTAGAAAGCTACTAAGAAAATCCTTTAAAATAATAGAAAAAGCTATAGTTCTGTTTTTAATTTTTTTTTTTCATTTCATTCTATAAGTTATCTTCAATGGTAGCCTGCCTGTTTATTATGAATATTTTCTATGGTAAAAACTTTATTTTTTAATTCTTTTAAGTTTTAGAGTTTTTTCTTAGGAATTTAGTGAAATAAATTTTCAATAAATTTTTTGTTGTTGTTTAAAAAACATTTAAAATTTCAAACAAATTTGACCAGAAATATGCCCAATTTTTTTCAAAATAGAAAACAATTAAACTATAACCAATAAATAAATAAATTAGGAGCTTGAAATTGACATAAAAAATATGGTTGCTCATGGTGAACCTCTATTAAATCAAATAAGAAATTTCATTTCATTTTTTATTTTAA
>APFE031559493.1:0-11255 GCA_000404065.3 Pinus taeda
AGTTCAAGGATTTCCACACATCTTCACCTGTGAAAAACCAATATATTGTAAGGACAACATTGGCTGGGTCTAGTACTTCTCGGAATGTAGGTTGTAACTAATGATTCCTAGGGAGTAAGTGCCCTAAATCATACAACAAATGGCTAAAGGGGATGCAGAAAACATAGGGCTCTGTCAACTCACATAGTCTAACCTTCCTGCAGTTCCATGGCTTATGGGAGAAAGCACTGTGCTAAAGAAGCAACATTTACATTTCATATATCGCTGAAGAGCAGTTTAATTGTACAGATCTATTACTTATACAAATACAAGTATCACAAATTCCCCTTCTGATCAAGAGCACAGGGCAATGATTTACTGAAGAACCCCTTCCTTTTTAATTATTTTTTTATTTTTATTTTTTTGGATTTTTTTGGTGGGAATAGCATTTCCCCCTAATTACTGGCTATTTCCTTTCTAGGAATGTTTTTAGATAGAAACAATTGGGGGAACACGTTGTCTCTAGACTCTGATAATTCAACTTTATAGTATTCTACTTAGGGCTTGTGACTGAGGAAAGATGCATTTGTCCATTTTAAATTTCTCACACAACATGGGACCCAAGATCAAATCTTATGTTAGTGATCACGCCAAGTAGATGCAATGCAAAATAGTTTAATTTGGTTATTTATAGAGGCATAGTATGAATTAAGAATAACAAAAGTACCAGTTAACCAATGGCAACAATATAACAGTTGAATTGACTCCCAACCAATTTCACATCATCTTGTAGATCATTAAAAAACACACATCGAAGCATTAACGCAAATAACGTTTCAGGGAATATATTGCCAAGGGTCCAAATATAAACTCATTGGAAATATCAGGGGAAATATTGAAAATTATCTGAAAATATCAGCAAGAATAAACTTGGAACTGAGGAATTCTTAATATATCATTGACAACCTGAAAATCTTGGGAGAAACTGGAAATATCAGGAGAAATATATAGTGAGTACTGAGCAACAGCAAGGTCTCTAATCTGTTTTTTCTCTTTACCAATCAGAGATATTTGCACCACATTGAAGAAGCCACAATAAAATTATATATATTGCCAAATCAATTAATAACCTGTTTTCCTTCCAGATTTGAAAACCAAGTTATGTCCAGATGGAAAGATATGATAAGATAATTTTATTGATGTCCAACAAATAACAACAAATAGGTCAATGGGACTACTAAATACATCCGTGACTTCAAAACCCCTATCCTCTATATCTTCATGTTTTCTATACATGGAAAGGCGATACTGTTGCACCTGAGAATCTACTTTGTTAGAATTTGATGGAGTTAAGGTGTTGTAGGCATGAATCAATAGTATCCATGTGGCCAAACTCCAGATTATAGCAGACAAGGAACACCTGCTTCCTGCATTACAACTTAAAGCAGTTGATTTCCCATGTTTGTGTACCATCTTTCTTGTTGCTTTCATTCGCCCAGATAATACTGCAGAAAATACGTTGCAAAAGCTTGTTGATCTTAAACCATGTTTAATTGTTAATCAGATTTATATTTTTTATAATATACACCAATTGCAGTGATGGAAACAGCCACATTGCTAACTGCCAATTGCAGTGATGGAAACAGGTACATTGCTAACTCTTGGTTTGCTCAACCTGCTCCAGTTTTTAAAACATTGATTTAGCCAAGACACAATCACATTGATACTGGACCCGCCTTAGAAGCCTACAAGATCCACTCATGTTCTATCTCCACTTCTGCATAGTAATATTTTCTAGAGCATGGGAAAAAGAATATCATCCTCTGAGAATTTTCAAAGTAAAGTATTTAAGTGAGAGTTTGAGGTAAAAACGTGAAAAGCTTATTTGTTAGGACCCTGTTTCCTGCATTCAGCATTGAGAGTGGGTTTCATATCATCCATGGCTAAGGTGAATTGCAATATCCTATTATTGGGTGTTATGTACTGCATCAGAAGGATATCTGTGATAATGACATTTCAGATACTTTGTTTCCACTACGGATACGCAAGGTTGAAATGCGTGGAATAAATCAGCTTAAGAAATTGACATTTGGCAGTGGTAGTCGATAATCCTAAATATCTAAGGAGAAACACAGAGTACACTGGAGCTGCATAAGGTCGTAAGATAACAGCATCCCATCAATAATATTAAAACACAGTCTAAGCATTTGTTTATAAGAGTCAACCCACGAAACTGGAAAGCATTGTCGGTCCATGTGCTTTTATGCAGAACTTTGATCTAAAACATAGATGGTTATTAAACATTGAAAATCTCACGATTTTACCGGCTCTGGTCTTCAAAGTTTCAGGGTATAGTAAGTGATCTTGATCATGTGATGGACAGGCTTCCTGTGTATAGACTCCTCTGCGATTTGAAACAAGAGTCTGGTCTGCTTCAACCTCATTTAGAGCTCCAATTTCGTCATATTGCTTGCACTAACTATGCAGGACACTGACACTGCTCGAATCCATAACACGCTTTGAGGTATGTTTTGTCACGACTCATTTTTGTAAGGACTAAACGAGCTTTTGCTTGATGTTGTACGGATTCATGAAACTGTTTTGTTTTCATGTCTGTCCTTTAGAACAGTTATTCTTTATTTGGGTTTTCATGAATTAGATTTAATAGAAGATGGCTGCTGGAAACCGAAGGGTTTCCGCTGCCTCTGCCCGAGCCCACACCAGAAAGGGCAAGTCAGGCAGCAGATCTGCAATCAGTAAAGGTTAGCTAGTCATGATCCTAATATCCAATACTTTCCATATTTTGTGAGCCCACTTAAATACCCAAATTGCTAAGCAAAGGCATCATCTTCTCATTTCAGGTGTATGGAAAAAATTGGCCTTTGTTTCAATCGTGGGTTTTCTTGCATGGGCATACAAGGCCATCCAGCCACCTCCTCCTGTTATCTGTGGAACCCCCAATGGCCCTCCAGTGACTGCTCCTCGTATTCGCCTTCAAGATGGAAGACATTTAGCCTATAAGGAAAGCGGAGTTCCAAAAGAGAGAGCCAAGTATAAGATCATCATGACACATGGTTTTCAGGGATCAAGAAATGATTCCCTCTTTTCTGAGGTATCAACTGCAGAGTAACATTCTATGGTTCTGAATTCAGTACTTAATACTGATGAGCTTGTGATGATGGCATTCATTAATATTTCAGGAGCTACTGGAAGAGCTGAGCGTGTATGTTGTAAGCTTTGATAGGCCTGGGTATGGAGAAAGCGATCCTCATCCTAATAGGTCTGTGAGGAGTGCAGCTCTTGACATTGAAGTTGCAGACCAACTTGATCTTGGCCCCAAGTTTTACATGTTAGGCATCTCCATGGGGGGATATCCGACATGGGGATGCCTCAGATATATCCGACACAGGTTCTTATTATTTGCTTTCTCAAATCTAAACTTATGGTTAACTATTTGAACTTATTGTCAAGTAGCCTAAGTCCATTTTAATCTCAGATCTATTTAATACGAACTCTGAACTTATTATCATCAAATATATCCATCCTAAACTCAAAATTACGAAGTGCTCTTTAACGCTTAATAAATCTCATATACCCAATCAAACTTACGAAGTGCTTTTTAGGGCTTAATAAATCTCATATACCCATCTAAGCTGTAGAGCATATTGCTTCTCTCTGTCACTATAACTGAAAATGACAGAGGTTGTGTTAGGTTTTTGAAGGTAATTTTAGAAGTCTACCATTTTTATTATTTTTAAAGCACTGACATATGAATGGTGATAATGCATCATGATGCAAATTAGCAGGTGTTGCACTCTTAGCACCTGCAATAAATTACAGGTGGCCTGGCTTCCCAGCTAATTTATCTAAAAAAGCTTATTATCAGCAACCTTTATAGGAACAATGGGCGCTTAGGGTTTCCTACTATACCCCTTGGCTGACTTATTGGTGGATGTCCCAAAAGTGGCTCCCTTCTTCAACGCTTATTCAAGGGACATGGAAGCCTCTAAACCGACATGATAGGGAGCTAATCATCAAATTTGCTACGAGTGGAAAATCTGCTGAGGTATATATTTTTCCTAGTTCCAAGCCTTATGTTCTCTTGCTTTGCTTATTTGTGTACAGAGAATAGAATGAATTTTTAAGTTGCCTTTCCTACAAACAACCGGCAAATAGAAAAGCTTTACGGCTCTTTTTTTCCTGCATTCAGCATTGAGAGTGGGTTTCATATCATCCATGGCTAAGGTGAATTGCAATATCCTATTATTGGGTGTTATGTACTGCATCAGAAGGATATCTGTGATAATGACATTTCAGATACTTGGTTTCTACTACGGATACGCAAGGTTGAAATGTGTGGAATAAATCAGCTTAAGCAATTGACATTTGGCAGTGGTAGTCGATAATCCTAAATATCTAAGGAGAAACACAGAGTACACTGGAGCTGCATAAGGTCGTAAGATAACAGCATCCCATCAATAATATTAAAACACAGTCTAACCATTTGTTTATAAGAGTCAACCCACGAAACTGGAAAGCATTGTCGGTCCATGTGCTTTTACACAGAACTTTGATCTAAAACATAGATGGTTATTAAACATTGAAAATTTCACGATTTTACCGGCTCTGGTCTTCAAAGTTTCAGGGTATAGTAAGTGATCTTGATCATGTGATGGACAGGCTTCCTGTGTATAGACTCCTCTGCGATTTGAAACAAGAGTCTGGTCTGCTTCAACCTCATTTAGAGCTCCAATTTCGTCATATTGCTTGCACTAACTATGCAGGACACTGACACTGCTCGAATCCATAACACGCTTTGAGGTATGTTTTGTCACGACTCATTTTTGTAAGGACTAAACGAGCTTTTGCTTGATGTTGTACGGATTCATGAAACTGTTTTGTTTTCATGTCTGTCCTTTAGAACAGGCATTCTTTATTTGGGTTTTCTTGAATTAGATTTAATAGAAGATGGCTGCTGGAAACCGAAGGGTTTCCGCTGCCTCTGCCCGAGCCCACACCAGAAAGGGCAAGTCAGGCAGCAGATCTGCAATCAGTAAAGGTTAGCTAGTCATGATCCTAATATCCAATACTTTCCATATTTTGTGAGCCCACTTAAATACCCAAATTGCTAAGCAAAGGCATCATCTTCTCATTTCAGGTGTATGGAAAAAATTGGCCTTTGTTTCAATCGTGGGTTTTCTTGCATGGGCATACAAGGCCATCCAGCCACCTCCTCCTGTTATCTGTGGAACCCCCAATGGCCCTCCAGTGACTGCTCCTCGTATTCGCCTTCAAGATGGAAGACATTTAGCCTATAAGGAAAGCGGAGTTCCAAAAGAGAGAGCCAAGTATAAGATCATCATGACACATGGTTTTCAGGGATCAAGAAATGATTCCCTCTTTTCTGAGGTATCAACTGCAGAGTAACATTCTATGGTTCTGAATTCAGTACTTAATACTGATGAGCTTGTGATGATGGCATTCATTAATATTTCAGGAGCTACTGGAAGAGCTGAGCGTGTATGTTGTAAGCTTTGATAGGCCTGGGTATGGAGAAAGCGATCCTCATCCTAATAGGTCTGTGAGGAGTGCAGCTCTTGACATTGAAGTTGCAGACCAACTTGATCTTGGCCCCAAGTTTTACATGTTAGGCATCTCCATGGGGGGATATCCGACATGGGGATGCCTCAGATATATCCGACACAGGTTCTTATTATTTGCTTTCTCAAATCTAAACTTATGGTTAACTATTTGAACTTATTGTCAAGTAGCCTAAGTCCATTTTAATCTCAGATCTATTTAATGCGAACTCTGAACTTATTATCATCAAATATATCCATCCTAAACTCAAAATTACGAAGTGCTCTTTAACGCTTAATAAATCTCATATACCCAATCAAACTTACGAAGTGCTTTTTAGGGCTTAATAAATCTCATATACCCATCTAAGCTGTAGAGCATATTGCTTCTCTCTGTCACTATAACTGAAAATGACAGAGGTTGTGTTAGGTTTTTGAAGGTAATTTTAGAAGTCTACCATTTTTATTATTTTTAAAGCACTGACATATGAATGGTGATAATGCATCATGATGCAGATTAGCAGGTGTTGCACTCTTAGCACCTGCAATAAATTACAGGTGGCCTGGCTTCCCAGCTAATTTATCTAAAAAAGCTTATTATTGGCAACCTTTACAGGAACAATGGGCACTTAGGGTTTCCTACTATACCCCTTGGCTGACTTATTGGTGGATGTCCCAAAAGTGGCTCCCTTCTTCAACGCTTATTCAAGGGACATGGAAGCCTCTAAACCGACATGATAGGGAGCTAATCATCAAATTTGCTACGAGTGGAAAATCTGCTGAGGTATATATTTTTCCTAGTTCCAAGCCTTATGTTCTCTTGCTTTGCTTATTTGTGTACAGAGAATAGAATGAATTTTTAAGTTGCCTTTCCTACAAACAACCGGCAAATAGAAAAGCTTTACGGCTCTTTTTTTCCTGCATTCAGCATTGAGAGTGGGTTTCATATCATCCATGGCTAAGGTGAATTGCAATATCCTATTATTGGGTGTTATGTACTGCATCAGAAGGATATCTGTGATAATGACATTTCAGATACTTGGTTTCTACTACGGATACGCAAGGTTGAAATGTGTGGAATAAATCAGCTTAAGCAATTGACATTTGGCAGTGGTAGTCGATAATCCTAAATATCTAAGGAGAAACACATAGTACACTGGAGCTGCATAAGGTCGTAAGATAACAACATCCCATCAATAATATTAAAACACAGTTTAACCATTTGTTTATAAGAGTCAACCCACGAAACTGGAAAGCATTGTCGGTCCATGTGCTTTTACACAGAACTTTGATCTAAAAGATAGATGGTTATTAAACATTGAAAATCTCACGATTTTACCGGCTCTGGTCTTCAAAGTTTCAGGGTATAGTAAGTGATCTTGATCATGTGATGGACAGGCTTCCTGTGTATAGACTCCTCTGCGATTTGAAACAAGAGTCTGGTCTGCTTCAACCTCATTTAGAGATCCAATTTCATCATATTGTTTGCACTAACTATGCAGGACACTGACACTGCTCGAATCCATAACACGCTTTGAGGTATGTTTTGTCACGACTCATTTTTGTAAGGACTAAACGAGCTTTTGCTTGATGTTGTACGGATTCATGAAACTGTTTTGTTTTCATGTCTGTCCTTTAGAACAGGCATTCTTTATTTGGGTTTTCTTGAATTAGATTTAATAGAAGATGGCTGCTGGAAACCGAAGGGTTTCCGCTGCCTCTGCCCGAACCCACACCAGAAAGGGCAAGTCAGGCAGCAGATCTGCAATCAGTAAAGGTTAGCTAGTCATGATCCTAATATCCAATACTTTCCATATTTTGTGAGCCCACTTAAATACCCAAATTGCTAAGCAAAGGCATCATCTTCTCATTTCAGGTGTATGGAAAAAATTGGCCTTTGTTTCAATCGTGGGTTTTCTTGCATGGGCATACAAGGCCATCCAGCCACCTCCTCCTGTTATCTGTGGAACCCCCAATGGCCCTCCAGTGACTGATCCTCGTATTCGCCTTCAAGATGGAAGACATTTAGCCTATAAGGAAAGCGGAGTTCCAAAAGAGAGAGCCAAGTATAAGATCATCATGACACATGGTTTTCAGGGATCAAGAAATGATTCCCTCTTTTCTGAGGTATCAACTGCAGAGTAACATTCTATGGTTCTGAATTCAGTACTTAATACTGATGAGCTTGTGATGATGGCATTCATTAATATTTCAGGAGCTACTGGAAGAGCTGAGCGTGTATGTTGTAAGCTTTGATAGGCCTGGGTATGGAGAAAGCGATCCTCATCCTAATAGGTCTGTGAGGAGTGCAGCTCTTGACATTGAAGTTGCAGACCAACTTGATCTTGGCCCCAAGTTTTACATGATAGGCATCTCCATGGGGGGATATCTGACATGGGGATGCCTCAGATATATCTGACACAGGTTCTTATTATTTGCTTTCTCAAATCTAAACTTATGGTTAACTATTTGAACTTATTGTCAAGTAGCCTAAGTCCATTTTAATCTCAGATCTATTTAATGCGAACTCTGAACTTATTATCATCAAATATATCCATCCTAAACTCAAAATTACGAAGTGCTCTTTAACGCTTAATAAATCTCATATACCCAATCAAACTTACGAAGTGCTTTTTAGGGCTTAATAAATCTCATATACCCATCTAAGCTGTAGAGCATATTGCTTCTCTCTGTCACTATAACTGAAAATGACAGAGGTTGTGTTAGGTTTTTGAAGGTAATTTTAGAAGTCTACCATTTTTATTATTTTTAAAGCACTGACATATGAATGGTGATAATGCATCATGATGCAGATTAGCAGGTGTTGCACTCTTAGCACCTGCAATAAATTACAGGTGGCCTGGCTTCCCAGCTAATTTATCTAAAAAAGCTTATTATCAGCAACCTTTATAGGAACAATGGGCGCTTAGGGTTTCCTACTATACCCCTTGGCTGACTTATTGGTGGATGTCCCAAAAGTGGCTCCCTTCTTCAACGCTTATTCAAGGGACATGGAAGCCTCTAAACCGACATGATAGGGAGCTAATCATCAAATTTGCTATGAGTGGAAAATCTGTTGAGGTATATATTTTTCCTAGTTCCAAGCCTTATGTTCTCTTGCTTTTCTTATTTGTGTACAGAGAATAGAATGAATTTTTAAGTTGCCTTTCCTACAAACAACCGGCAAATAGAAAAGCTTTACGGCTCTTTTTTTCTTGCATTCAGCATTGAGAGTGGGTTTCATATCATCCATGGCTAAGGTGAATTGCAATATCCTATTATTGGGTGTTATGTACTGCATCAGAAGGATATCTGTGATAATGACATTTCAAATACTTGGTTTCTACTACGGATACGCAAGGTTGAAATGTGTGGAATAAATCAGCTTAAGCAATTGACATTTGGCAGTGGTAGTCGATAATCCTAAATATCTAAGGAGAAACACAGAGTACACTGGAGCTGCATAAGGTCGTAAGATAACAACATCCCATCAATAATATTAAAACACAGTCTAACCATTTGTTTATAAGAGTCAACCCACGAAACTGGAAATTTGTTAGGTTTTTGAAGGTAATTTTGGAAGTCTACCATTTTTATTATTTTTAAAGCACTGACATATGAATGGTGATAATGCATCATGATGCATATTAGCAGGTGTTGCACTCTTAGCACCTGCAATAAATTACAGGTGGCCTGGCTTCCCAGCTAATTTATCTAAAAAAGCTTATTATCATCAACCTTTGGAGACTCCTTTGGAGACCTGGTGGAATTTCTATTTTCTGTATTTGGAAATGAAAAGTTGGGTGCTTTTCAGCTCTGAGTCAGGTTAACCCAGTAAGATCCTGATCAGCCCTTCCAATGTTCCTTTCCACGACAAATATTGCAAACAGTTATGAGGGATTTGTTATAGAATATTTTCTTTAGTTTTTTTTGTTAAACTTATTGGAACATATTATGACAACTATTCCATTAGTGTCTTTTTTCTCAATAAGTTGGAATTCCTTCCACGATTTTTTTGCCATTTACCTTGTTTTCAAAGGGCCTGCACTGTGCATTATGTGTGAATGTTTGAAACTATTTCTGTCAAGATGTTCTATGTTGTGTAACAGTCAATATTTATGTTAAGTTCACATGAATTAAATAGGGATTGGGGGCTTTAATATTTTTACTGCAATGCCTCGCATACCGTCAACATATTTCTCTAAGGTGCATATGCGACGCCGAAAGCCCCTATTACTTGGAAATGAAACTCAAGTGAAAGCATGCATTGAACCAATTTTGATATTGAATTAAGTTTCAAAAGCATAGAGCACTAGGAATCATTTTTAATGTGCATCTTCTCTGTTGAAATTTACTGCTCTAACTTTTGCTGATCCAAGTCTTATTACTCTAGCCAAAGTAGCTGAAACCTCCTTTATTGATTTTATGGAACATATAGAAACATCAATACAAAATAGCTCAAAGAATAAGAGAAAAGGGTTTGAAATTCTCAAGATCAGATAAAGAATTTATGTTTCAATATCGATCGCAATATCAACCAATAAGGAGCAAACATCCTCACCAGACCTACTCTGTCCATCAACAAAGAAGAAAAAGAAACCATAGATTCTGGTCCCCTGTACCCTAGTTCAATCAAGTGATTGGATGAGAAGCATAAAGCCAACATTGTGAACGCATATTGATAACAGTGTGAATGACCCTTCTAACCATTTGTGCCAAAATCATCAAAACCCACTTGACAGGAATTAAAATATCACATAAGGATTAAGGATTTACCTTGGCTGAGCCAATAGAAGCACCAGCTAATGCCAAGATTTCTGAAGCATTTCCTCGTATAACTGTGGGTTTAAGATCAACAAGCTCCAGACATCTCTTCATTCTATACTTAAAAGCCCCTGTAGCCGCTGGATCTAATACCCAAGGATTCTGAGCCTCTGCAGCCTTGGCTGCAGCAACATTCATTGAAACAGTCCAATCAGGGGTCAGAGTCGCAATATTGATGCACAAGCCCTTAGCATGAGGTGTAAAATATGGCATGAAACATGGCCAGAAGGCTATTAGCCATTATGTCCATGGACATTATGCAATCTCTTTCGATGGAGGAAATCTGAACCCGAAAGATCCATTGTAAACTTTGCCTGCAAAACCCTCACTGGAAATAAAAGCTCGTCAAGCTCCAAGCTCCTCGAGTCGGATGTCCAGAGACGCTGCCGCTCAGGGCGATTTGAAGCAGCCAGAAAACTGTGCGGCGATTTGAAGCAGCCAGAAAACTGTGCGGCCGGCGATTTGAACCAGCCAGAAAACTGTGCAGCGATTTGAAGCAGCGGCGATTCGAAGCAGCCAGAAAAACTGTGCGGAAAGAATATAAGAAATTAATTTAAATTACGTCCAACGGTCTAGAATGTTTCAATCGTCTAACATTTGATCGGATAGCTCAAATAAGTACACGGTGGCAATTGGGAGAGTTGATTTCAAATGGAAACGCCTTACGGCGTAATTATTAATATAATGTTAACATGAATTAAATAATGATAATGATTAGTATAATAGTGTTACAAGATAGTAAAACATAAGACATAAAACAAACAAACAATGTAGTAATAACACGAATTAAAATTACTAAGATAGTAATAACATGAATTAAAATTATTAATATAGCAATAACATGAACTAAATAATTACAATGATAGTATAATA
>APFE031559505.1:0-17870 GCA_000404065.3 Pinus taeda
ATATGCCCAGTTTCCGTATATGCGCACATCTTCCGTATATGCCCAGTTTCCGTATATGTGCACATCTTCCGTATATGCACAGTTTCCGTATATGCGCAATTTATGAATATGGAATTTGCGCATATACGGAAACTGGGCATATACGGAAGATGTGCACGTCTTCCGTATATGCACCGTTTCCGTATATGCGCAATTTCAAGATATGAAATTTGTACACATCTTCGTTTATGCTTCTGCATCGTATATGCACAAATTCCATATACATAAATTGTGCATATACGGAAACTGTGCATATACAGAAGATGTGCACATATACGGAAACTGGGCATATACGGAAGATATGCACAAATCTTCCGTATATGCCCAGTTTCCGTATATGCGTAATTTCTGTATATGGAATTTGTACACATCTTCGTTTATGCTTCTACATCGTATGTGCGTGTCAACCGTATATGCACGTCGTTCATGTATCTGCATCGTAGATGCGCAAATTCCATATACAGAAATTACGCATATACGGAAACTGTGCATATACGGAAGAAACGCGCATATCTTCCGTATATGCCCAGTTTCCGTATATGTGCACATCTTCCGTATATGCCCAGTTTCCGTATATGCGCACATCTTTCGTATATAGACAACAGTTTCCGTATATGCGCAATTTATGTATATGGAAATTGCGCATATACGGAAACTGGGCATATACGGAAGATGTGCGCATATACGGAAACTGGGCATATACGGAAGATGTGCGCACATATGGAAACTGGGCATATATGGAAGATATGCACAAATCTTCCGTTTATGCCCAATTTCCGTATATGCACAATTTCTGTATATTGAATTTGCGTGTATACGATGCAGATACATGAACTTTCCTGTATGTGCGTATCATCCGTATATGCACGTCGTTCATGTATATTCCTTTATGTTACAGAAACTGCGCATATACAGAAACTGTGCATATACGGAAGATGTGCGCATATACGGAAACTGGGCATATATGGAAAATATGCGCGTGTCTTTCGTATATCTCTAACTTTCCTGTATGTGCATATCTTCCGTATATGCACGTCGTTCATGCATCTTCATTTATGTTACAGAAACTGCGCATATACGAAAACTGTGCATATACGAAAGATGTGCGCATATACGGAAACTGGGCATATACGGAAGATATACGGAATTTGCGCATATACGATGTAGAAGCATAAACGAACATGTGTACAAATTCCATATACAGAAATTGCGCATATACGGAAACTGTGCATATACGAAAGACACGCACACATCTTCTGTATATGCCCAGTTTCCGTATATGCGCACACCTTCCATATATGCACAGTTTCCGTATATGCGCAATTTATGTATATGAAATTTGCGCATATACGATGCGCATGTCTTCTGTATATGCCCAGTTTCCGTATATGCGCACATCTTCCGTATATGCACAGTTTCCGTATATGCGCAGTTTCTGTAACATAAATGAAGATGCATGAACGACGTGCATATACAGAAGATATGCACATACAGGAAAGTTAGGGATATACGGAAAACACACGCATATCTTCCGTATATGCCCAATTTCCGTATATGTGCACATCTTCCGTATATGCACAATTTCTGTATATGCGCAGTTTCTGTAACATAAAGGAATATACATGAACGACGTGCATATACGGATGATATGCGCATATAAGAAAGTTCATGTATCTGCATCGTATACGCGCAAATTCAATATACGAAAACTGGGCATATACGGAAGATTTGTGCATATCTTCCGTATATGCCCAGTTTCCGTATATGCGGAAATCTTCCGTATATGCCCAGTTTCCGTATATGCGCACATCTTCCGTATATGCACAGTTTCTGTATATGCGCAATTTATGTATATGGAATTTGCGCATAGACGATGTAGAAGCAATAACGAAGATGTGTACAAATTCCATATCTTGAAATTGCGCATATACGGAAACGGTGCATATATGGAAGACACGCACATCTTCCGTATATGCCCAGTTTCCGTATACCCGCAAATTCAATATACAGAAATTGCGCATATACGAAAACTGGGCATATACGGAAGATTTGTGCATATCTTCTGTATATGCCCAGTTTCCGTATATGCAGAAATCTTCCGTATATGCCCAGTTTCCGTATATGCGCACATCTTCCGTATATGCATAGTTTCCGTATATGCGCAATTTATGTATATGGAATTTGCGTATATACGATGCAGAAGCAATAACGAAGATGTGTACAAATTCCATATCTTGAAATTGCGCATATACGGAAACGGTGCATATACGGAAGACGCGCACATCTTCCGTATATGCCCAGTTTCCGTATACGCGCAAATTCAATATACAGAAATTACGCATATACAGAAACTGGGCATATACGGAAGATTTGTGCATATCTTCCGTATATGCCCAGTTTCCGTATATGCGCACATCTTCCGTATATGCCCAGTTTTCGTATATGCGCAATTTATGTATATATATATATATATATATATTGTCAAGGATCTCCATCTTTTGCAAACTTCCATTAGATTATACATATCTTTCAGGGATGTTTCATAGTCAAATCTTTCACTTCTTGGAATGTGTTGACTGCCTTCTTTCATGGTTGCATAGTCTATGCTCTCTTCATTTCTTTCTTCACAAATGACATTCCTAGGAACTTCCAATCAGAGTTCCTCTGGTTGCTGTCAACCACCTCATATTCCATATGAGGACATATTATGTTGATTTCAACTAGTGTGACACATGCCTTACGACACCGAATTTCATGGGAGGAGATTCCTTTTCTCTGTCATCAACAATCTTTATTACTTCAAAATATGCTAGCACGCTTGCTCCCTACAATCGCCCCACGGGTATAATTTTCTGCTGGTTCACCATTCTTAGTTGAATCAGAGACCATTACAATGCAGGTCTTCCCATTCGCTCCCATGTCTGTTGCGGTAGAACATTCGCATCTGATCCCAAATCCTGAATGACTTGATCCATCTGTATATGGAATTTGTACACATCTTCGTTTATGCTTCTGCATCGTATATGCGCAAATTCCATATACATAAATTGCACATATATGGAAACTGCGCATATACGGAAGACGTGCGCATATACGGATACTGGGCATATACGGAAGACATGCACATATACGGAAACTGGGCATATACGGAAGATATGCGCATGTCTTCCTTATATCCCTAACTTTCCTGTATGTGCATATCTTATGTATATGGAATTTGCGCATATACGATGTAGAAGCATAAACGAAGATGTGTACAAATTCCATATACAAAAATTGCGCATATACGGAAACTGTGCATATACGAAAGACACGCACACATCTTCTATATATGCCCAGTTTTCGTATATGCGCACATCTTCCATATATGCACAGTTTCTTTATATGCGCAATTTATGTATATGAAATTTACGCATATACGTTGCGCATGTCTTCCGTATATGCCCAGTTTCCGTATATGCGCACATCTTCCGTATATGCACAGTTTCCGTATATGCGCAGTTTCTGTAACATAAATAAAGATGCATGAACGACGTGCATATACGGAAGATATGCACATAGAGGAAAGTTAGGGATATACGGAAGACACGCGCATATCTTCCATATATGCCCAGATTCCGTATATGCGCACATCTTCCGTATATGCACAGTTTCCGTATATGCGCAGTTTCTGTAACATAAAGGAATATACATGAACGACGTGCATATACGGATGATATGCACATACAGGAAAATTCATGTATCTGCATTGTATACTTGCAAATTCAATATACAGAAATTGCGCATATATGGAAACTGGGCATATACGGAAGATTTGTGCATATCTTCCGTATATGCCCAGTTTCCGTATATGCGCACATCTTCCGTATATGCAGAGTTTCCGTATATGCGCAATTTATGTATATGGAATTTGCGCATATACGATGCTGAAGCAATAACGAAGATGTGTACAAATTCCACATCTTGAAATTAAGCATATACGGAAACGGTGCATATACGGAAAACGCGCCCATCTTCCGTATATGCCCAGTTTCCGTATACGCACAAATTCAATATACAAAAATTGCGCATATACCAAAACTGGGCATATATGGAAGATTTGTGCATATCTTCCGTATATGTCCAGTTTCCGTATATGCGAAAATCTTTCGTATATACCCAGTTTCCGTATATGCGCACATCTTCCGTATATGCACAGTTTCCGTATATGCGCAATTTATGTATATGGAATTTGCGCATATACGATGCAGAAGCAATAACGAAGATGTGTACAAATTCCATATCTTGAAATTGCGCATATACGGAAACGGTGCATATACAGAAGACGCACACATCTTCCGTATATGCTCAGTTTCCATATATGCCCAGTTTCCGTATACACGCAAATTCAATATACATAAATTGCGCATATACGGAAACTGGGCATATACGGAAGATTTGTGCATATCTTCCGTATATGCCCAGTTTCTGTATATGTGCACATCTTCCGTCTATGCCCAGTTTTCATATATGCGCAATTTATGTATATGGAATTTGCGCATATACGATGTAGAAGCATAAACGAAGATGTGTACAAATTCCATATACAGAAATTGCTCAAGAATGTACTTATCGGAATTTAGCTAAGTGTGGTATCAATAAATCCAAAGTGAAAAAAGACAAAAATTGAGCATGATCACACACTTATAATAGTTGATGACACAACATTGATCACCCAGAACACGTGAACAACATACTTCCATTAGTGTAACAACATAACATAGAAATGCCTATCCAAACTTTCCCTTTGTGGCTCTTAACATAGAAGGAATGCCTTCCATGTGAGACATGTAGATGAAACATCCTAATATTAAACATGTGGAATTGAAGTTGACATGATGACATTGATTAAGAGTCTTATTTTATACGTGTTTGTTCAGGGAACAAACAAGATTGCTTGGTCCTAGGTCATGGTCATCGAGTTGTAATCCAATTCCAAATTGGAGTGATTAACTCACTCTACATATAAGAATGAAGTGAAATGGCTGCAAGCATTATCTCTTTCAAAGTTCACCTCACCAATATCAAATAATACACATATGAATGAAAAATGCTTCCATTCACATTACAAATAATATCCAACGAAAAAGATTACCATGCACATTACAAATGCACTACCATGATGAATGCGTACATGTTGGTCTAGTAATAAGAAAGGTCATGCATTGAAGAATGATATGACACCCTTGGTCAAGTACATAGTTAGTTTTCCTACACTTAATTTCAAAAAAGGTTTTATGACTAATAAAAATAAGTTGAGCACAACTTGATGGTTGAAAAAATTTAGCTCCTAATAAATCAAAACAATTAAATAATGTTCAAATTAAAATCCAAGGCCCAATCTTGTAATGTAATGCAAAGTGATTTCTGTTCTCCAGTGATTGTTTTCTCTATTCCGCTATTTCTGATTAAGTAATGTTGTTGTTTCTCCATTTGTCTGTCTATAAGTATAAATCCGTTGTGTGTTATGTATGCTTTGGTCTAACAACTGGTATCAGAGCCAGATATTGGCTTCAAAGGGATTTTTTGATGCCAGGGGTTGATAGTGCCTGATGAGATCAATGCAGCCTTTTTACAGATCTGGGTTTGAAAATAATGGTGGAACAATTGTACATGGAAAAACCTCGAGGAGAATGTGCAAAAGATAGTGCTGTAACTGCCAGGTATCGTAGTGCATTTGCGATATTTACCGGTTTGGAACATGTTGACAATTTTTTCGGGATTCATGCAGCTATTTAAAAAGGTCAGTAGAAGAAAATTGTTCATGCGGCTTCGGAAATTGTTCGTTTTCTGCTACGTGAGGCCACCAGTGATGGAATCTACAAGGTTCTTGTTGTGTTTATGTGTTTATGGTTGCTGCTGGTTATTTTTATATTTGTTTCTCTCAATAATTCTCCGTAATTAATTTATGTTCTTGGGTAAATTTCTTAACAATTGGTATCAGAGCCATGGTTGAGGGTTTGGGCTTCGAATGTATGCCTTCATTGAAGGATTTATTTTAGCCCAATGGAAATGGTGTTGTAGAGAGCAGTCCTGTAACAGAGCCATGGCTGACTTCATTTAAGGAGTAGAGCAACTTCGTTTCTGATTTGAAGGAATCAGAGAGGAAAGGCAGGAGTTGAAATGCCAGATCAAGGAAGCAATCACGAAGAATTCAGTGAGCATGAAAACGAGAAATCCGATGGGATCAAGAATTGAACCCGTCACCTGTTGAGAGAGGATGGATCAAAATCACACCAGCAGTAAACAAAAAAAATAAATTAATTAATGAAGTCAAAATTATTACATGTAAATGGGCATACTACTGTAAGACTTGGTAAGGCATGTGTACCCCTCGGTGATCACCGGAAAAGTTTGGGTTAGACCTAGGTGATAGGGGGGATGTCGGGTTAACAATACCCCGGTAAAAACTCTGAGGGGGGTAAGAGCTAGAGTGAGCGAGATTGTCTCACTTAGCAGGTTTGGCTGGAGTTAGTCAAGGAACCCCAAGTCAAGTTTAAGGGGGGGAGTTGTTAGGTAAACTTGACTCGCGATAGAGTCAAAAGTTGACCAGGTTAAATAGTGATGGTTTTGGGGCACATGGTATTGTGCACCCATGGTATTCTGCCCGTGGTATTATATGTAATGGAGCCTATAAAAGGCTGGAAGGACTTCATTGTAATGCAAGGGCCTAGAGGTGAGCGGTGAAGGCTCACTTGGTCGGATTGGCCAGGGTTTTGGCCAAGGATAATGAAATTTCATTATGATCGGGTTTTTCCCCAGATTATAAACATGTGTGTTTATCTGTTTATGGTTGTTGCTGGTTATTTTTATATTAATTTCTCTCACTAATTCTCCATAATTAATTTGTGTTCTTGGGTAAATTTCTTAACAATAATAAATCAAAACAATTAAATAATGTTCAAATTAAAATCCTTTAAATTAAACATTTATGATTGCAATTTAATACTTGTATAACAATTTCCACCTAGTTTATGGAAAATGGCTTTAACCCAAGAAATCAATTTTAACTTTGTGTTATAATATTTTTCAATTTTTAAAATGTAATTTATTTTATATTTTATTGATAGTGTAAAGGTCACATGTGAGATCCAAAAAATCTATGCATATTTATACTGATGCATTCCAAAATCATTCTAATTGGTATTCAATTTTTAATTAATAACTATAATATAAATTCAATGTACATACACAAATGCAATTATGAAGTTTTCTAACTATAATATAAATTCAATGTACATACACAAATGTAATTATGAAGTTTTCACAAATTTTTAAGGTAGTTTGCTTAAACAATGACTATAATTTAATGTTACATTCAAACCTTATATTCCTTAAATAAAAATTCTAAAATCATATTATAACTAAATAAATTTGTGAAATATGTGTGTGTGTGGGCTCTTTTATGATTACCTGGTTTATCCTGGGAGTAGTCGTATGGTTGTCTCAATGATTAAGCCATGGGAATAGTCATATGGTTGTCTCAATGATGACTCATTAAATCAGTTATTATAAAATACAATGTTAAAAAATAAAAAATAAAAACAAAATTAAGTTATATTGATAGTTGTCATAATATTTAAATATTTATTTGTGATGTTCTCGTTGTAAAAATAATAATTTGGGTTTATAGCTTGCACATGGTTTTGGATCTATTGTTTGGGACCCATGGTTTTGGTTACACATGGTATTGTTCCTCTAGTATTTCCTTGTCTAGACTATTTAAATATAGTATATCTCTCACAAAATAAATAGAGAGTGAAAAATAATAATTCAGGTTTATAGCTTGCACAGGGTTTTGGTTACACATGGTATTGTGGCCTTCAACTCGCAAAAAAAAGAGAGAGTGGAAGGCATAGGACATTGGAGTGGAGGTGACTTTGATGTATATTGTATTATTAATAAAAATCATTGTTGATCATTTCCCATGGTTTTCCACGTAAACTCTTTGTGTTGTCTTAATAAATTATTATTGATTTAAGATTTATTGTAATTTATTTATTGATTGGTGTTCAAAATAAAGGATATTGAGAACATTTTTAAACATGGTTACAATGTATAATCAAACAAATTAGAGATTTTCACAATTTTTTTAAATATATTTACTTTTGACTTTTTAGGTGATTAAATAGTTTGTCTTTATCTATTTAAAGTTGATATAAAATTGTATTTTGTTGTGTTTTTTTCCGGGTAATTTTTAATAGAGACATTGAATTGTATTTTGTTTTGTTTTTTTCCAGGTAATTCTTAATAGAGACATTGGTAATGCTTCATAGACACATTGGTAATGTTTAATAGAGACATTGAATTGCTTTATTTATAACTTATTCAGAAATATTTTTTAGTTATATATATATATATTTATATATATATATATAATATATATATATATATATATCAACTTTATATTAAACATGAAAAAAAATTATGCATTTATTTGGTATTTAACTGAATATTGAAGTATGAGGATGAGAAGGAAAAGATTTAAAAATATTTTGACATAATTTCAAGGAGATGATAGAGTTTGATGACTCACAAAATTCTGTGAAGGCTATTACAAAAATGAAGCTCTAATACGAGCAATCTAAGCTAGGAATGATTGGAAAGAAAAAGGAAGCCTCAAATTCAAAGGAAAGCAACCCAATCTAAGATAGGAATGATTAGAAAGAAAAAGGAAGCCTCAAATTCAAAGGAAAGAAGCATGCAATTGCACACAAACTACTTGGAAAAAAGGAAGGGAATTCAATCACCATTAGCAAGGGTGAGTTTTAGAAAAGGTTTACTAATGTAGAGAGAGACTTATTCACTCAGATTGTGAGAGAGGAGGCTAATGGCTATCTAGGGGAACTACATAAATGTTGAACTTATGATAAAAACCATAAGAAGTGGGATTGCCCATGAAAAAATGATGGCATGAAGTTATAAACTACATATTGATTTTCTAATATAAATCAAAATTATTTTATATAACTAATTAATTTATGATACCACTTTATATATATATATATATATATATATATTATATATATATATATATATATATATATATATTTCTATTAAAAAATAAATAAATTATTTTATATACATATATAATTTGAAACCTGTGAATTATTAGTTTTATTTTAATATCTATTAGAAAGGTTGAGTGATGTTGTTAGGTGTTTATTGGTTCCTCTGACTTTTTTATTAGTTTCTATTTTTTTTTTAAATTAATTTGTATAAGTATTGGATTTAGATGTGAAACAATTATTGCCTAGATTTACAGTTAGATTTCACATCATGTTATATTTTACTTATTGAATATCTATATTCCCTCTCTTTGATGTACAAACATGTTCATGATAGTGTTGTGTTGGGAGTAATTAAAATGAAGTTGTATAATTATATGTACGTCTCAATTCTTCTCATTGTTAATATATATTCTATGATATCTTTATTTATACTTTTTGTTACATAAGGATATGAACATGCAAATAATATTTGTCTCCTTGAAATAGAAAGGTTTGTCGCTTAAAAAACATAGAGAAAGGATACAAATATCTTGAGTAAAACTAAGCCAATGAACCAAAAAAAATCATATAATAATTGTTAAAATAGACAATCCAACTAAGAATAACATAAGGATACATATACCCATTAAATCTATATAACTAAATTGATAGAGAGAAAGGACCATATTCTTTGCATTAGAATGAACCAAAACCATAAGCATTACACTATCTATTACAATGGCAAGAGTACTAGTCCTTCTACCTTGAAAAATTTAAACAAAAGATAAGTAATGAATAAACATTGTTAAACACAAATGTAATAGCAACAAGGTTATACAAATAAAGTAGCTCCCCTCTTCATATGCCCATAAATCACAAAAAAAATTCTAATATTTTAGAAGAAATACCACGGAGACTAAAGGATAAGGTACCAAATTTAAATTACAATTCTCAAAACCATAAAAATTCCCACCAATTCCCACCTTAATCAATAAATGAACAACATCCAAGGCTCGCAATAACACCTTATTTATAGCCCTAGCATAATCAATCCACTATTGAAATTGCTTTCCATTCTTGTCGGCCTACAATAATTACTCTTACAAATTTGGCACAAATGTTTACTAAATCTTTTAGCCAAATCCAAGAGAAGGTACCCAATGTGAGAAGGGTTAAGAACCATCCTCAAAACTATCCTCTGAAACTAATATGAGATAGGGTCCTATACAAACATTAATTACTAAAATGATGCATGTGATCAACCATTAAGGAATGTGATATATGATATTTTACTCATATTTTTATGAATTCATATAAGTTTAAAAAAATGACTAGTTTAATTTATTGTTCTAATGTCTTCCTTATAATTGAGAAATCCCCTAAAATAATTAATATCCTCAAATACAAAGTCCAATATAATATATTTTCACTATACATTTTTAAATTATATTAAATTAGAAAATAAATTTAATATAAATAGATATTTATTTGTTTTTAATATAATTTTATGAAACTTTATTACTCTCTTCAATATATTATTATGTGACTATATCTTATTTTATCATTTTTAAAATTTCAAATATAAATTAAATAAAATATAAATTTATGTAATATTAAGTACAAATTTAATATGCTTAAATTTTATATTTTAATATAAATTTACATAAATAAATCTACATGATATATAGATTTACATTAAATAAATCTACATTACAACATAACTATATTAAATGAAAATATGAATAATATTACATCTATTTTCAATATATCGTTTCTCCTATAAAATAATTTTAATATATTAAATGTATATATGAATAATAATACGTCTACCTTCAAAATATCGATTCTCTTCTACAATTCTTCTACCTTCAAGATATCGATTCTCCTATAAAATTCTTTTAGGTCATCTAACGTTGTTCACGTATGCTTCGAGTCGAATCTTATGGCAACCGACGACCAAGGTTTCCATCACGCTCACGATAAGGTAAGGTCTTGTAATTTGATCCATTATTGCTCTTCCCTTCTTCAAGGAATCAAATTCTATTTTTAATGAGGATATTAATTTTTTTAACTGTGTTAAATTTGAGACTTTTTAAAGTAATCTTGATAATTCCAATGCAAGGAATTGAAACAAGGAATTGAAACATACATTGTGTAGACCATTAAGTCGTCTCACGAGAAAACTCTAAACCCTTATGAATGTTACTTTGATTCAAAAATTATCACAAGGCCAAAAATATATGTGCCACTTTGGAACTTGACATTATACCTACCACTCAGTCATCTCATTAAAAAACCCTTATGAACTTTAATTTAATTAAAAAAAAAATTAGTGATGAAATGGGAGACTACGACTTAGCAAGTAAGCTTTCTCCTCGATCTTCCAATTTTTGTGCAAGGATAACTTACAACACTAAATTCAAAATCCATCCGCCAATAACGCAAATAATTTCACTTGCAAGCAAAGCTTTTACTGAAGGATTTCCGCCTTGAGAGAAACTTGAGGAAATGAAACCCTATATACTGCAATGAAGATTAATATTTCAGTAGCGTTTGACATTGCAATGAAGATTTATATTTGGGTAGTGTTTGAAATTCCAATCAATCATTCTTTGTGCCATGTTTAAACAGATTTATTATTTTCTCAATACCTGGTGTCGAGGCGTGCGAATACGGAACTATAAGAGAAGTTTAAGCTCCATCGTGATATGTTTATTACCAAAGAAGCACTCTCAGTGCTAGATTCGAACTGGAACCGCACTTTTCAAAGTTGAAATTGAGTTTGAACAAGGAAATAGTGGGATAAAAGCCCTCCGTGAAACTTTGTCAAGTCCGGGCCAAAATTCGGGTTCCTCGCTAGACAGAATACTAAGAAAGAATAACTCAGTTAGCAAAAGAAAGTTGCCCTGAATATATATGGAACACGAAAACACCCTGTAAATTATTACCATCAAAATTGTTGTCCTAAAATAATAACAATAGAGGCGTGTCAAATTAATATTCTTCATATTCCACCACTGCGCCTGCATTGTCCATCTTTCTGACATTACAGAAGCACGCAACATTCTGAAAATTTGCTTCAATTCGCCTTCACCCATAATTTTCGGTTCGTTCGAATCTAGATCGAACTCGATATGGTATAGCTAGAAATCTGCGAAGCACTCCAGGTCTTCCTTAGGGAGGGCATTTTTCATTTCAATTTAAAAAACTTACGTGGCACAGCCCACCCTCTCACATTTCATTTCAAGCGAGACTGTAAGTTTGAAATTTTGAGCGGGACTGCGAGTTTGAAATCTTGCCCGCGAAGGTTTCCTTGAATGTGTGTAGGTGGAAGTCCCGAGTTTGAAATCTTGCGCGCGGAGGTTTCCTTGAATGTGTGTAGGTGGACAGTGCATTTTCATTAACTACATCCACTTGCATTAAGTACATCCAAGTGATTAAGTGGGAGGCGGGCAGCAACACCGGAGCCGGAGGCGGGCAGGAACGCATCGCCGGTCGCAGTGAGGTCTCGGGCAGGAAGCATCGCAGGAGAGGGATGATGATGCATGCGTTGATGATAAACATGGTATGTCAAATTCCTGTCAGTAGTGTAAGGACTATAGCATTAACTATGCTATAGTCGCACAAATAGGACTTGCCGGAAAGCGCTGGGAATGACTGCCTGATTTGACATTTCGAAAACAACTGGCTGAGAATGAAACAACGGATGCAAATGGAAAAGGCCACATATGAGCTAAGCCTGTTTATGAGGGAGTGTACCGTCTAACGTGAAAGATTTTAATTTTAAAATTAATCGCTTTAAACATACTTCTCTCCTTTCTGATTCCAATGATTAATTCTTCTCTGGTTTCAGAAGTTTATCGAAGCTATCCAATCCATTGCTGACAACTGCTCTTAGAATCTGTAACGCTGAGCTTGCTATTCAGAAAAAGACATGAATGTTCAAAAGATTCTCAACCATTATACCAATCTAGCGGCAGAGGAAACGTTAGAAAAGCTTGAACATAATCTTTAAACAATTCTGTGTACATTAACAACTTTTATGTAATAGTGCCATCTCTGCACATTCGAGTTCAATTTAGCCATCTACATGTGCGCATAACTCTCTTTTTCATTTCTCTGTACATGTCAGGTCTGATAATGGGGTCAGAAGTCCTATAAAATCTTGTGGAATAATTCCATGCAATCTCGATTGGTCACTCGCTAATTGTCACTACGAAGATAAGAACTTCTGGGAAGATAAGAATACATCAGGAATCAGGATCAAACGAGAAGGCCAATTGGTTGCATAACATAAATTACAGTTTAAGAATATTGGTATGTTGATATTTTTATGAGAGATTTTTTTGGCTTAAATCACATGAAATTTCATTTGTTTATGCTTCATTTGTTTATGCTTTTCTAACTAATCAGTGTGATTCATCATCAGGGATTAATAGGTCATGCCTCTAATCCTGTCCAATTAATGGTCTCCTGGTCAAATTTAGCCTTTGCTCGGTCAAGAAATAGTCGTTGGATGTTCTGCTCTGACTATTTAATATGCAAAACTAGATCTCATTCCTTAACTTGTGGTGACAATGAACCACTAGTATAGTCCCTATCTATTCTCCTAATGCTCGGCATAGCCTCCGTACAACTTTAATAGTATGTATTTTATTACGGAATACAAGTTGTTAGTATAAACATTTTGAATTAACTAAAAGCCAATAAATTCATATTAACGATATTTCAAGTCATTGTGTATTGTAATTGGTGACACCTATCTTTTTATCATTTTCCTTGGTGTATCATTCCATACCGTATAATTTTTCCTAACTTTCCTTACTAAAATTACCCACGGTGGGAAAAGCCAATAAATTCATATTAACTATACTTTATGTCATTGTGTATTGTGGTTCGTGCCACCTGTGCTTTTATCATTTTCCTTGGTGTATCATTCCATACAGCATAAATTTTCGAGGCTTTCCTTAATAAAATTACCCACGTTGGGAGTAATAAACATCCATCGTCAAGGCATAATGGCCATGAAAAGAAAATATAATTTAAGCTGGTTTTTAAAATCGATTTGTGATCTCACAATGACAATGGAATCAATTAAATTAAACTACATAATTTCTTATTTAATTATTACTTTTATTTCATTTTGAATACATTTTTCATTTATTTTGATTATTCCTTTCACTTTTATTATATTATTTATTTCATTTTTTTGAACAAGGTAAAGATTAAAATGTAACTTGCATTTACATTAGTTACATATATCATTATTTTAGAATTACTAATGTAGTGAAATGGTTTTTCTTTTTAATAAATATTTTTTTACAATGTAATCATACTTGTGGTTTGTTTGTAAATTTTATTAAGATGGTGGATTTTAATTTATGTATAATCCTAAATGTTCAGATGATCATAAAATTTGAATGTTCAACGACATGAAAAAACAAAATGGCAATATAAGTGCCGGGAGAAAAAGTGTATCTAGTCTATTTGTTTATATATTTATAAATGGTTTGTAAATTACTTTCTTAACCTCACGCATGCACTTTTAAATATATTTTAAAAATAAAAAATACCTAGTATCAACTTTTGGAAAGTATTTCAAACATCTTCTCAAAAAATGATGTAACAATCTACGTATAATGCAAATTGTGCTGATATAAGAATTGCGAGAAAAAGGCACACAATACTATGAAAGGAAAATTGGGAGTGAATATTTTGTAAATAAGTTATATACATTATTCTGTAAGTTTTTAAGTTTTTAATGGAAGTGCAATTTTTTTTAATATAAGAGTGCATTTTGTTGTAAAAAAAAATTATATTACTAAATTTGTATTTTAATAAATGGTTGAGGGTAATAAGAATGTGTATTTAATGAAAAGGGTAGAAGTGAAATTTTATATTAATATTGATATAAGAATCTTCAGAAAAAGGTAAGATGATACTATGAAAGGAAAATTGGCCGTGGATATTTTGTAAATAAGCTATATAAATTATTCTATAAGCTTTTAAGCTTTTAATGGAAGTGCAAATTTTTTTTAATATAAGAGTGCATTTTGTTGTAAAAAAAATTATATTATTAAATTTGTATTTTAATAAATGATTGAGGGTTAAGAAGTGGTATTTAATGAAAAAGTTTAGGAAAGTGACTTTTATTTAAGTTTTAGTTTCAAAATATCTCCCTATTTTTATAGAGGAATATATTATAATATATATATATATATTTATATAATATATCAAATGAAGTAGAAATGAAACTTTATATTAATACTTTAGTATCAAATACCTCTATTTCTATAAAAGGAGAAAAAGGAAAGAAGAGGGAAAAAGGAAAGAAAACTTTACATGAAATGAAGTTTGACATAGTAGATGTAAGTAAAATAACATGGTTTAAATGTTATGTAAAAGGAAAAAAGCAATAACTACTTTTGATCACTATAAGAATATGATTATAATTTAAATTTGAAAAACATGAATGGAAATAGTTGATTGCAAAAGTATAAATCTAATGCAATTGCAATAATAACCAGTGTTAATGAGAAGGTGGAGAAAAAAAAAATCAAACATAGAGGAAATTAAAAAAATATGGGCTAATGACACATATTATATTTAATATGTTGCTAATTTTATTTAACAAAATAGCTAATAAAGATCTATTGGATTAGCTTTTATCTAGTCTTGTAATTTGTTTTAGGAAAGAAATGAGAAATCAATTTCTCAATTTTACAATTATCCAGAAAAACTTCATTTTAGCATGTAATGATTAAATTTCAATACGAAAATCTTTGGACAAACATGAATCCAATTAAATCAGAAAGAGTGAAAGTGGTTTAGAGATTATGTGATCATTGTATAAAAATTGTCACTATATAGGTTTTGAATAAAAAATATATTTAAAAGAGAATGGAAACATTTAATTGGAAATTTATATGACAAGATGGATAATTTGAAGACTTCTCTAACAAATTTGAGAAAAAAGAAAAAATATCAGTAATGGCATGAAGATTCTCATTTATTTAACTAGTATCCATACACATGGACAAATGTTATAGAGTCTTGAATATAATTATTTGGAGGGGTTTAAATTTAATTATGAATTTAGTAAGAAATATCTAAAGGGTGTTGAAGAACTAATGATCTATAAATATTAGAAATTGTTAAAAAAACAAAAAAATAGTGAATAAATATTTGAATGAATCTCTATTACCATTATAGTTTTATGCAGGAAAAAATTCTTTAACAGTAAAAATGATATTAAAGCGTTGATAATACAAAATTTTGTCCGTTAAGTAAAACATTTCCACCACTATTAAAGCCAAAAATGGGTAATTTTGTTGATGATAACAATAATTGCTATGTATTGTCATTTTATCGTTTTTAGCAACGGGGAAAGTGTTTTTTCATGGTTAAATTTGGATTCCTCCGCATGGACATAAACATGAAAATATAAATGGAAGCTATGGAACATTGCCAATATGAAAATACATTTTAATTCCAAAGATGATGGATATTTATAAGAGACGTGAGAATCATAATTACTATATCCCTTATTAAATGGGGGATTATGTTCACTTTAATAGATTTGTCGAACCACACCTTTTATATGTAACTCACACGTCACCAATATCAAAGGATGTGAACTCTTCAAATTATAGCTTATTGATGATAAGCCACTTATGCAATATTAATACTAATTACAAGTGGAAAAAAAGGTTACATTATATTGATATGTGGTGTTCCTCGATTGATGAAAATGCAAACGTTCCAATTTGGTAGCCTTGATTAAAAAATATATAGATAAGGAGACATTATGATATATATGTAATAAAGAGGGATCATAAACATACATTTCATTTTCAAATAAATAATGGGGTTAATTGGCGAGGGGAATGATATTGGAATAAGAAGATAAATTGTTATGAAACTATTTATAAATATTTGGGGACACTTTTTGAGAGAATTGAGTACTAAAAACAATTAATTTTAGGTATTCATCTAAACTGAAAAAGAAACAATGGTCTCATAAATAGATTAAATGGGGTTACAAAAGTATATTTGAGGGAAAATGTTTTCCAAATTTAAAGATTACTACATTCACATGGTTTTATTTTGTTCACCAATATTTTATTATGTTTATTCATAAAGGAAAATTCAAAATTATGAAAAATAGAGTTTATATATTATTGGTATTTTGGAGGAGATAAGTGGGACAAAGGGGTAGGGTTTGTTATATTTATGTTGATCTCTTTTCTGATCAAAGGAAAAGGTAAACCTCAAGTTTATTTTTAGGTTTGCTCTACATTTTTATGCATGTGGTACTCATATATTGATCACACTCTGATTCGCATATAAATTGCATTCAATATGTGCACCTATGAGTGGATCGGGTGTTTTTCAATGTAAAAATAAAATTATAGTAAAATATATTTTGTACTCGCAAATACATTCTACAGTGCCACCCATAAACATAACTGAGAAAACATATTTGAAGCAAATTCAAATAGACATAAATAGAAATTATTGGTCCAGATACTCAGAGAAATATAAAATTATATCACACATTTAAAATTGTAAGAGTAGAGGAAAATATTCACTAGAGTATTACTTGTTGTTTGGAAATTAAAATTATAAAATAAAATAAAATAAAAAAAGACACATCTCCTTGAAATAAGAACTTCGCAAAATTGAAAAAAATATTTTATGAAATTAAAGTTTTAGAATAAAGTTCAGTGCCTAAAGCATAATCATAAAATCATATTACTTCATTGTAAACCAAAATGCACTTGTACCTAAGGAACTAGGATT
>APFE031559505.1:23164-44328 GCA_000404065.3 Pinus taeda
GTTCTTCATAACCATCTTGAACTAATTCTCATAAATCTTGACAGGCAAACAGGGCTTTCATGGTTATTGCCCAATAATCATAGTTCTTCCCATTAAACTGTGGGAGCTGGGTGTTAAACATACCCATACCAGTGCTTGTGCTGGCCATCCTAACACTCTTTAACTATGTTTCTAAATCCTTGCCTGTGTATTTAAAACACTGACTGTTTCTTCAGCTTCTTTGTCACCTTCAAAGAGCCTAAGCCTGCTCTAATACCACTATTGTGGATTTTTGTGGCAAAATCCCAAAAACACAGAATTCAAGCACACAGAGGCAATGCTATGTTTTCTTTACTCCAAGATCTTTTGTGCACAGGGAAGCTTTAAAAAAAAAATTACTGAACAGAGTATTGCACCACCATAAAAGATTTCTATTCATTAAAATAAAAACATACATAAATATTCATCCTTTCAACTGAGAGGGATTCACCAAAACATTGCAAAAGAAATTACTCTTGTTCCTTTGAAATTTTACAGCCACTTGTGTAAAAATCTCATTTACATTCACTTTGTGTGAAAAACCAAGACCAAGATTACAAGGATTTACTGTTTTACCTTTTCACTAGTTGTGTGAAACAATTCATGGTTTTGATACATACTTCCCCTTGGTTTTCTTCATTCTCCTCTTCGCTTCTTCTCTTGCACTGCTGTGCTTTTTTACATTTCTTACACTTACCCAAAAATTGACCAACCACAATGTTTTACATGTTCTGTAAAAACAAACTTACGCCACACCCGTGAATAATAAAAAAACATTAAAATTTAAAAACAATTACTTATGCCCATCCCTATTTTAATTTACGCCCATACATGTCGTAACATTAAAATTAAAATTTTTACCTACAACTATGACCAAATCATTAAATGCATTAATATGAAAACTGGCGGTCAACCAAAGTTTATTTTACTCCACGCTAAGCCTTTAATGTTGGCCGTATGCAAGTTCAGTTGCCCATCAACCGTTGATTTACCCTTCTCGAATCGAACGGCTGAGGTGAATATCGGAAGACCCTTTCTCACCGAACTTTACTGCACTATGCAGCTTTGGAAGATCAACGGTGGAGAATGCTGGAGCACATCGGACGAAGGAGATGAATATCGGAAGGCCCTTTTGAGTCGACTTTTACCTTCCGATAAATGTCAGAGGCTGATGTCACGCCTCATCCACGAGTCAACTCCAAATTGCATCGGAGCTATTGTGTACGGAAACTACCTTCAACCAAAAGCGATGCGATAAAGTTACCGGTGGTTTGTGGTATTGCTGGGTGGTTTTGAGGTGCGTTAAATGTTACCGGTGGTTTGTGGTATTGCTGGGTGGTTTTGAGGTGCGTTAAATGCTGGCCTGCGCGCGGTTGAAATTACAAATTCAACACTCGCTAGACAAAATACAAAGAAAGAATAACTCAGTTAGCAAAAGAAAGTTGCCATGAATATGTGTGGAAAAACACCGTGTAAATTATTACCATACAAATTGTTGTCCTAAAATAATAACAATAGAGCCGTGTCAAATTAATTTTGTTCATATTCCACCACCGCGCCTGCATTGTTCATCTTTTGTTCATATTCCACCACCGCGCCTGCATTGTTCATCTTTCTGACGTTACAAAAGCACGCAACATTCTGCAAATTTGCTTCAATTCGCCTTCACCCATAATTTTCGGTTAGTTCGAATCTAGATCGAACTGGATATGGTATAACTAAAAATTTGTAAAGCACTCTAGGTCTTCCTTTTAATCCTCTTATAGGGAGGGCATTTTCATTTTAATTTAAAAAATTTACGTGGCATAGCCCACCCTCTCACATTTTATTTCAAGTGGGACTGTGAGTCACTGTGAGTTTGAAATTTTGAGGGGGACTGCGAGTTTGAAATCTTGCGTGCCTAGGTTTCGTTGAATGTGCTTTAGGTGGATAGTGCATTTTCATTAACTAATCCAATTGCATTAAGTACATCCAAGTGATTAAGTCTGAGCGGAGGAGCGTGTGAGAGCGGAGCGGTGGTGGAGCCTGCAGCAGTTGGAGCTATGGACATGGCCGGAAAATAAATGATGTTGTATGGGCATGCATACATGTATGTTGGTGAATCACTAAGGCAATGATGGCCTTACTGACTTGTTTTTAAGAGTTGCAATTTTAAATGTGGATTTAATATGAGTAGATTAGGATTATTTTTTTAGTGTAAATATTTTTAACAATCTACAATATTTAAATGTTTTGTGTAGTTATTTTTTTTTTTTAATTTTAGATTTTTAAAATTTTTTATTTTGGTAATATGAACAAAATTTCAACTTTGATGACAGACATTCTTAAACATCAAAGCATCATACTACTAGGTTGTAAAATAGCCTTTAGGTTCAATAATTATAATATATATTGATTGAGTATATTATTTTGGATTTTTTTATGTATTAATATAATTTCGATGTTATTGTAATTTTAAGAAATTAAATGGCAATAATGTTGTAAAAAATCAAATTTGAATATCAAGCAATTCCCTTCATCATATATTTTAATCTTGTTAAAAATTAAAAAATTATGAAAACTAGTTAAATTCTAGTTTTATTATTATATTTATTAAAAAAATTTATTGCCCAATATTATGACGTGTTAATACTGGATACTGAAACAAGCATAACTCTCTTCAGCTCATATTACACTTATTCATATGGCATTTTCTTTTTAATTAACTAGTTTAATTAAAAGGAAAAATTAGAAAACTACTTTGAAGATAAATCGTAACTATTAAGGTTAAACCACCCCATCGTTAAATTAAAATGATATAAACCTTATCCCAAAATAGACATGCCTATCAACTTAAAAATTAATATTAATATTAACATTAAATTATTATCTTTTATTAAATTTTAAATATAGTATCCCTAAATATTTTAATATTAAGTTATAGTATTAATAATATCAACAGTGTTCCTAATATTAATGCTAACATTAATAATATAATAAAATATAAAATTAAAACTCATTAAAAGTTACGAGTTTTAATATATAAAACTCATTTTAATGAGTTTTAATATATAAAACTCATAAATTAATGATGTTAAGGTTAATAAGATCATCAATATATTATTAGTAACCTTAATGACATTTATTAATGCAATAATGAATAGAAGTAACTATTTTAATAACAATGAATGTTATTATACTATAGTTATTTCCTCTTATTTAAAATGTTATACTATTATTAATATTAATTTGTTATTAATAATATTTAAGGCAAATCACATATTAATTAATTATTACTATTATATTAGGCATATTATTTATAATTAAATTATGAAATAGTTATGTGACCTACTTAATAAAACTGTGTTAACAGTATTTCACACAACATTAATATACTATTATCTGTCATACAAATAATAATATTAATTATATTTATAACAACTTAAATAATGAAATATATTGTAATAGTGATATTATGATAAATTAATATTAATAATAAAGAAACTATGGAGTGTTATAATTATCAATATAATATTATTTATTAAATAATAGTCACGACATGGTATATAAATACTATTAAATACACCACTATGAGTATTAATATTTATTTTAATATAATTAATAATAATAATGGAAATAATATTAAACACGTCATATTAAAATTAATACTAATATCAATAATAATATTATTATTAATATTATTAACATCATTAATAATATTAACAATATCATTGTGCAATGAGCATTCTTAAGAGTGGGCATTCCCTTATCTCGATATGATGCCAGCTCAAATAAAAGGAGGTTGCGGATCACATTATATTTGGTACATTGTCTATACTTCCATCACTTCATCAATCATGTGAAGAATTCAACACAAGGAGATGACATAGGGAGGTAAACGAGGACTCAATGTGAGAATTCTATCAGATTGGCGAAGGTGGAAGAAAAAGCTCACAGTATATATCACACGATGACCATTCTAGCTAGGAGATTAACCAACATCTCCTTCTCCTAATATGAGGGTAGTGACCAACCAACATTGATGCTTGGATGTTTTTCCCAAAAGTTATTATGACTCACTCATTTTTTGCCTGTAGCACTAGTAATGTCTTTTTTCTTCTCATGTCGATGTATGTCAATACCTCGCACAACAAATCTATTTTTATAAATTTTTATTTACAAGATGCTATAGCTAGATGAGGTCTTAATAACCTCAAGGCTCCGAACTTTTGTTGTTGGACTAGTTTCCCTTGAAGCAGACCATTAGTAGAAAAAAATTGGTTTATGTAAGCCTCATTTGATATAATGCAAAGTGCCTAACTTCAAAAAAAGAAAAAGAAAAACATTAACAATATTATGTTATTAAATGTGATATATTAATTCTAACATAAAACCAATATTAATATCACTAATATAATATTATTATTATATGAAACAAGTCATCTTATTGTTATTATTAGTAGTAGTAATTCGAATATGAATAATATTAAGAGCATAATATTAACATTAAATAATGATAACTTTAATATTAATAATAATTTTAGTAGTAACATCATTAAAAACATTAACAATGTTACATTATTAAATGTAATACATTAACTATGATATAAAAACACCATCAATATCATTAATACAATAATAATATTATATGTAAAAATTCATCGAATTATAATATAATAATGTTTTTGTTTTTCAACTATGTTTCATGGTCACTTAGTGGCTGCTACATCCACAAGTAATAATCTAGGTATATCCACTTGAAGGGATCTACCCACTAATTTATCTGATCGGGTATAACCCCAAAGGCGTTGAGGAAATTTGATCTTGTGACCTTCTAAATTGGAAAGGTACTTAGCAACGAGAACTTGACCAATTGAGCTATCCCTTGGGGCTTATAATATAATAATTCTATTCTTATAATCAATGTTATTATCAATATTAATGTTATTAATAAACAATGTTGTGCGTGGAAAAACATTGCCAAGCACAATTAACTTCAAACAACATGGTCAACCATGATCAATAGGTCAACCATGGACAATTCATCAACCATGATTAAATGTTGCCAAAAGTTGACATACCTAATTTGAATGGTCAATATGTTAGTGGTTGAGTATGTTCTCTAATGTTAACTACGATTGATAACGGTATCCATACATAAGCATGCTTTCTTATTTTTAGTTATGTTGTTTCATTGTTGAACATAGTTGATGTCACAATAACGTCATTTGTTGTTCATAAAAAATGACATCACAATATGTTGAACAAATAATATTATCACAATGTGATGAACACCAAATGCCATAGACATGATGAAAAATAATTAATTGCAATGTGAAAGACAAAAAGTTCTAGTGCAGTGTAAGAATAATATCCATCATTGCAATGTGATGAATGCTATATTCCATTTCAGTGCAAAGAACTATGAACAACATCACAATGTGACAAACAATATCAAAATCTAATGAATAATAAAGATTATTTAGACGTGTACAATAACAAATGACATCACAACATGATGAACAATAAATGTCATTGTTTCATTGTAACCTACAATAAACATCATAACAATGTATCCAATAACATATGGCATGTGAATCATACTATGGGTTGACCATGGTTCATATACATTAACATGGTGTTAGTTGTCAAACATGTTCAGAGATGGTCATACATGGTTGCAAAATCTAAATGTTACAATACAAAATCATGATCATAATGGTCAATGATTGTAACATGGTTGACCATAGTCTAGATCATCACATAGTCAATATAGTAAAGCATATTCATCACTTTCACACAATTAATCATAATCAACATAGTATAGAAAACATGATCAACAATAATCAACCATTGTCAATTTGGTCAAACATATTAATCCTTCTTCAACCATGCTTGAAACAACTCAACAAGGGTTAATGAAGTTCACCTTTGTTAACCATGTCCACCATGATCATCCATTGTCACTTGTGGTCAACCACTATGTCAAGCATACTTAACATGCTCAACCATATTCACATATTGCTAAATATTACCAACCATAGTCAACCATGTTCACTCTTAGTCAGCCATAATTGGCCATAGTCAAGTTTTCAACGATACTCTTATAATCTTATCCATGTTAGAACAAGCTCACCATGATCGAACATGGAAAATAAGTTCAAACCTATTTAATCATGGTCAATCTAGTTCAAAAATGGTCAACTATGATTAACATGGTCATTAATGATCAACCATATTTAACCATAATTGATCATTTCCATTCCTTGTCACCAATGGCCTACCATGGTCACCTATGGTAGATCCTTACTATCCCTTGTCCAAAGATTGTCAATCCTCTACAAACTTGTTAACCATGGTTAGCCATCATTAACCATTTTCAACCATGGTCGACCCTCTTCAAACATAATCAATTATGGTCAGCCATAGTCAACAATGGTAAACCTAAGTAAACTATATACCAGAAATAATTAGTCTTAGTTAACCATAGTTAACAACATTCAACCATATGTTTTCTATAATCAACCATAGTTATCCTTAGTTAGAAAGAGTTTACCATGGTAATCCATAAACAGCCTAGGAAACCATGGTCGACTATGGTCAAAGTTGGTCATCCCATTTCTGATAAGTGTCTAATTGTTCATGATGGTTATTACTACTCAACCATGGAAACATGGTTGAAAAAGGTTAGCCATTTCTAATATGAGCATCATGTGAGGAATAATAAATGACATCACACATGGCATTTCACATGACACTGCAATTATTGAGCATGGTCAACCATTGTCAACATGAGCATCATGTGTAGAATAGCAAAGGAAATCACATTGTTGTGAAAAATAAATGTCATTGTTGCAATGTGACCAACAATAATCATCGTTATTATATGCCCAACAAAATAGAGTGTAGGCATCGCACTATGGGTTGACCATGGTTAGTATACATTAACATAGTACTATTTGTCAAATATGTTGAAACATGGTCAATTTTTGTTACACATGGTTGAACATTGTCACAAAATATCAATTTCACAATAGTTAATTGTGTTCACAATGGCCAAGCATTGCAACATGGTTGACCATAGTGAACATCATCACATAGTCAACATCATCAACCATACTAGACCATCGTCAAAATATCCTACATAGAAAACATGATCAACAATGATCAACCATTTCCAATTTGGACAAACCTAGTCAACCATATTCAATCATTCTTGAAATAGGTCAACAATTGTAAATGAGGGTCACCATAGTCAACCATGACCACTATGATCATCCATGGTCATCCATGGTCAACCACATTATCAAGCATGCTCTACATGCTCAACCATATTAATTTATTGCTAAACATTGCCAACCATGGTAAGTCATGTTCACCCATAGTCAAACATACTTGACCATAGTTAACCATGTTCTCTTATGGTCAACCATACTTGTCTGTAGTCAAGCATCCCCACGTAACTATATCCATGTTCGAACAAGCTCACCATGATCAAACATGGACAATAAGTTCAACCATATTCAACCATGGTTAAACGTGTTTATCAATGGTTAACATGGTCATTAATGGTAAATCATATTTAACCATAACCAATCATTATTAATTCTTATCATGACAATAATAGTAGGGGGGAAAGTGTTGGCTTGATTTGGGCTGACCCAGGATTAATCTATGCTACGCACCAACAAAACCCTTAATCACTGGTGCTTTTGGCAATGACCTACAAGGATATCGCAGTCTCACCCAAAGTGACTATGGGACGTTGTAGAACCATGTTTCTGCAACCTTGAGGAACTAATATATGTGGTGTTATTATGTTATCGTATCCTTAACCTATATAAATCACTTCCCCACATTAGATTAATCACTTAAACATGCCATATAAAACCGTAAACTATCATTGTTCTGAAGTAAAATGCAATTGTAATAAATGCTGCTCTACAACAAATAATAAGCAATATACACATAAAAACACCAAATTAATTTGGTTCACCCCAATGTAGGGCTATGTCCACAAGAACTATTTCTTAATAAAATTAATCTTTGAATAACAATGAGTTCTTGGCCTACACACTCAGTTGCAAACTCTTCCTTAGGCCTCCGTGCACTTAGGTGCATAACCTCTCTGTTATGCTCTTAACCTACAAGATGATACCAGAATACCAAATATGCTAAGAAATATACCCAGAAGATAGAACAAGAGCAATAACAGTAAGTATTTTATTATTCAGAAAGCAGATTTCACTTTCCTCTTTGAGGGGGCAACCTCCAATAGAGCTGAGCTCGATTACAAAACAAGACACGATGATCCTTGCTGGGAGTCTCTATCCTTTATATAGGATTCATACATGAAATACCATGGTTATTATTTATACCATCTATCTAATACCATGGCCCATTTGCAACTAACTGTGGTCCCGTCGTTAAATGCGGGTTAACCACTTACAATTATTAATATGGCCTTTATTGACTCTTTACTTAACTATAACTATGACTTGATCCTATTACATAAATAAGGGGGTTAGGGTGGGACTCTGACATGCCCTCCCTCATAAGAGTAGCCTTGTCCTCAAGGCTGAAGTTGCGGAAACTGCTGAAGAATAGTGGTTGGTTCCCAGGTTGCATCTTCTGGAGAGGTGTCTTTCCACTTGACGAGGACTTCCTTGATCATGTGTCCATGCAAGTGCCATTCTTGTGTGTCTAGGACATGTTCAGTTTGGAGCGAGATTGACCCTTCCTCATCCAGTTCAGGCAGACTAGTTTGAATTCTGCAATTGTTCCCAATCACTTACTTGAGGCATGAGACATGGAAAACTGGATGGGATTTTGCAGTGGGTGGAAAAGCTAGCTTGTAGACCACTTCTACAATGTGCTGAAGTACTTGATACGGTCCATAGAATTTTGGAGATAGTTTCTGACAACCCTTGTCTTTGAGTGATGTTTTCTTATATGGTTGTAGCCTCAAAAATACCTAATCCCCTTCTTGAAATTGGTGTTCTAAGTGATGTTGATCTACCTATTGCTTCATGTGGTTTTGAGCTTAATGAAGATTCTCTCTAAGATAGGCGAGCATGGTTGTGCGGTTTTGTAGGAGTTGATCCACTACTTGTACCTTTGAGAACCCCTTGATATAAGAAGTAGGGGAAAGAGGGAATTGACCATAAATTGCTTCATATGGAGTCATTTTGGTGGTGGCATGATAGTTGGTGTTCTATCACCATTCAACTAGAGGTAACCATTGTACCGAGAGATGTTTCTTTTTTGAAGTGAAACACCCAAGGTAGGTTTCTAGAAATTTGTTGACTACTTCAGTTTGACCATCAGTTTGTGCATGATAGGAAGTACTGAGTTTTAGTTGGGTACCTTGTAGCCTGAAGAGTTCCCACCAAAAATTACTGGTGAAGATCGGGTCACAATCAAACACAATGGAAGTGGGCATGCCATGCAATTTGAAGATCTCTTCCATGAAAGATTGAGTGACCAAAGTCGGTGTAAAAGGGTGGGGTAGGGTACAAAAATGAGCATACTTAGAAAGTCTATCCACAACCACCATGATGACTAACTTTTTTCCTAACTTTGTAAGACGTGTGATGAAATCCATAGAAACCTCCATCCATATTGATGCCGGGATGGGAAAAGGTTGTAATGTGCCTGGTACTTTGACTGTCTCTCCTTTGCGGCACTGACAGACGTCACATTCCACTACAAAAGTAAGAAATGTCCTTTTTCATGCCTTTCCAAAAAAATGATCTTCAGGTGTGAGCATATGTCTTCTGAAAGCTTGAATGTCATGCAATGGGGGATGATTGCAACTCCACCAAAATGCAGCTTGTGAGGGTGGATGTTGGTGATATTATGACTTTTTCCTTGTAGCGACAAATCTCACCCTGCCATGAGTAGCGCTTGGTGGAATTTGGATCCGCCTGCAATTGAGTAATGAGTTGGGAGAGCCAGCGATGTGAAAACCATTCCCTATGAGCCTTTTCAATTCATTCTAGAATGGGAAGGGAAATTGCGAGCAAGGTAATTTCCTCCTCAAATTGGCGAGATAATGCATTTGCTACAATATTTTCATGCCCTTTCTGGTAAATTATCTCATAATATTATCCCAGCAATTGTCATCTCATGTTTCAAACATCAATGTTGTTATGGTTTCTGTGAAATGGTCAAGAGGGTCAAATTCCATCATGAATTAGCAAGGCTATTTGTGACACACCTAGACAATAATGAAGTAAAACTTGCTGGACTTACCTTCACTCTGTCACATTCTATCATTTCAAAGGCTACAGGCATTCCAAATGTAGGTGAAAAATGGAACAAAGGACAGTACATTGGCAGGGAGTTCTATGAGCCTTACATCAAGGCTACATACCTTGGCAAATTGAAAAGAGTGTTTCCCTTCAAATTCTTGGAGGATAGGTTTGCCCCACTCATGAAGATCATCATTAAATATTTTACTTGTGAAGGTAGGTTTTCATAGTTGTATTCCTACCACATTATATTATTGATGCATTTCACGAGAGTAAGAATGATGGATATTCCTCACTTCATGTACCAAAATATTGAAAAGATGGCACACTATGTTAAGAAAAATCCATATCCCCAACAACTGAATAGCATCTACCACTTCTCTATGATCAAGATCATTGTCTTACATCGGTTGAATCTAGTGAATATACCATGGGAAACCTTCATTTCTCATGAGGTGTTCAAAGGTCCCTAAATATTTTCATCAGTGCATTAGGAGGGAGGTGAACCTTTAGGACATGAACAAGTAAAAGAAGTTGAAACTGTTGAAGTGGCAACGTTTGTTACTTATAAGAAAGGCACTAGGAGACTTTTTGTAGCTGCTATGTGAGTATTAGCTTGACAAGGAGTGGAAGGGGTCTTGCCTTCATTTACAAGTCACAGGCAAATGCTATCTCCACAAGGAGTGGAAGGGACTTTTCCTTGTTCTTTGGCAAAATAGGTACATGTTGGGTAGCACGGCAAGGAGAAAGGTAAAGCCAAAGAAAAAATGCAAGAGGAGGATCCTAGTGATGAGCAAGAGAGGGACTTCAACCTAGTTATTCATAAGGAGGCATAGGGAATTGATGTCATTGATTTGGAGACTCAAAGTACTAAGGACACCATCAAGAAACAAGAGGATGACCTTCAAGCCTTGTTAGTCAATTTGGAAAGGGCGAAGTGGATCATCAATTACCTTGAGCAAGAAAACAAGCAGTTAACCGACAAGCAAGTTATCAAAGAGTTGTAAATGATTAAGGAAGAGATGAAAGAGGAAAATAAGGAAAAGGTCAAGATGACATCCATTTATCAAGAAATTGATAATGATCGAGAAACTTGGTTAGAAAGGGTGAACATTCACCTTGAGAAGCATCTTGAGAAGGCCAATATGTAATATAAGGATAAGGAAGCTTAAAGCAAGACTAAGGAAGGCTTTGTAAAGCAAAAAGGAGCAAACCAAATTGGAAATCCTGGCTAATGCCTCATTGGCTCATCAAAGCAGTGCATGAGGGTGCCTTGTGCCAATTTTGGGACAATTTCAGTAAAAAAATTTAATTTTCAAAATTTGAATTTTGAAACATAGAAATCCCAATAGGTGCGCACTGCAATTTTGACTGGGGCACTTTTTCGGAGAATGGTTTGCACTTTTGGATTCAGCATAAAAAAATAAGAAAACCCATAAAGTTTCATCAAATTTGAAGCAGATCTTAGCCACCTAAAGGCCAAAAAACCATCAAAAAATGACCTCTTTGCCACTTTTCGGACACACATAAAGCAGTCTTGGGAGATTCCATTTTTGAGGGGGTAAATGACCTCCAAATTTAGAAATTCGATATGTTCTAGAAACTAGACAGCTAAAAAGCCATCTTGGGTTCAATTTGGTTAAGGGGAAGGTCCCCAAAACTGGCTTGGAAAACACATTGCGTATAGAATCAGAGGCGCTGCCCATAGGATGAAATTTGCCAGTTTTGCTCAAAAATCAAAACTTCGCCTAGTTTTTCTATAATTTGAATTTTGCTCTCCTTTTGGATGAATCTATGAATTTAAATCATGATATGGTATGTAAATGTAATTGCAAAATGACTCTTGAGGGTAGATTCATCATTTTGAGGTGGTTTGGGGTTGAATGAATCAGTTTCCATGGTTTTAGAGGCAAGTTGTTCCACTACCTATATTCTTGTTCTTAGTTTAGATATGGTTGAAAACATCCCTCTTCTCATGGATTCGACCCCTGATACCTAGCACAGGTTTTTGGTGCCTATATTATGTATTTTCTTAGTCATTTGTAAAGGTTGGACTGTTGTGGATACTTTGAGCTTCATTGTACATCACTACAGTAGTTTGGCAAGGAAATAAACCAGGGTTTGCAACTATTTTTATGGGATTCTTGTGGTAATGTGTCTTGGCATTGTTTCTACTTTTTGTTATCAGTTTCTCTCATGTGTTATATATGCCAACATCTATTTCTTTCTTCTTAAATAAATGAATCAAGATAGATAGGTGGAATACATTGATATCAGTGCTCTGCCTTGGGAATACATTTAGCTTTCAATGTTTTATATTGTTCAAAGAGGATTCATGACCTTTGCATGCTCTCCTTGGACCCTTGCTAGGCTTAGACTTACCATCACACTCAATTCCAATTGCCAAAACACCTACCCACCTCACTCCATAGAACACCCGACAATTCTGACTTGATTTCCTGGACCCAAAGTTTCCTGCTCCATTTGATCCAGCAACAAAACCTTCAAAATCAACCAAAAACCCTAGAGCTACTATACCTAGCCTAAAATCCATATTCATTTCAGTAATCTCAACTAAAATTGACAAGGAGAGAGCCCTCTCCCTACCTGGTAGGGCTAGCTACCAGGTTAAGCTTGGTTTGTGGTTATCCTAGGATTGCCTCCCTTCAGCCTGAGGTTACACTAGGCTCTAATAAACAGCTCTCTAATTCAAGTGTCTGAAATGTTCTAGTCACCGTCGTACTTAGATATTGTCTATGTACTTCAACACCTTTCTCTTCCTCCAGAAATGTCAAAGAATAAGGGTAGAACTCTTAAACTTAAAGCTGCTAAATTCTCCATTTTGAATAATGCCCTTTATTGGAATGATCTAGGTGGTGTTTTGCTGAAATGTTTAATTGAAGATGAAGCTTACTAGGTAATAAGTGACTTTCATAAGGGTGATTTTGGTGGTCACTTGTTTTGGAAGACAACGGCAAACAAAATTTTGAGAGCGGGATATTACTGTCCCATCTTATTTTCAGATGTCTATAAAACATTCATGAGTTGTCCTGAGTGTCAGGTCTTTCAAGGGAAAAGAAAGTTGTTGCCTCTTCCTTTGAATCTAGTTGAAGTCAGCACACCTTTTCAGCAATGGGGACTCGATTTTATTGGCGAGATTCATATAACATCCTCTGCTTAGCACAAGTGGATCCTAACAACAACAAATTATTTTACCAAGTAAATTGAAGCAATCCTGATTAGATAGGAAACAGACATGGTAATCATTCAATTTTTGGAATCAAACATTTTATCTCGCTTTGGTTGTCCTAGTAAAATCATACCAGATAATGCATATGTGTTCAAATCCAAAAAGATGATCGATTTTTGCAACAAATATAAGATTACCTTGGGTCACTCCACAACATATTACTTGCAAGGTAGTGGTCTGGCTAAATCATCTAATAAATCATTGGTGAACATCATTAAGAAGCTGTTGGAAACAAACAAGAGAAGTTGACATAAGAAGTTAGTTAATTTTTGTGGGAAGACAGAGTGAGCCAAAAGAAGTCTATAGGTATGTCTCCATTTGAAATTGTATATGGCATTGACACAGTATTTTCAACATCCATGGCAGTCTCGGTTGTGAAACTTTTACAGGAAGCTGGTAGTGAGGAAGATGATTTTTAGTGAAGAGTCAATCAAATGAAAAATTTACAGCAGACAAGGGAGGAAGTTCTCCAAAATACTTTTAGATTGCAAGAGAAGATCAAAAATATCTATGATCGAAAAATTAAAGTAGATAAATTCTAGCTTGATGATGTGGTGTTGTGGTGGGATGCGAGGAATGAAGATAGAGACAAGCATGGAAAGTTTGAAAACTTGTGGAAGTGACCCTATAAGATTGCTACATACAGAGAGAAAAATGCATTCCTTCTCAAAGATATGGATGGATAAGATTGTTTAGGAGGACGGATCAATGGTAGACTCCTGAAGTGCTACTTCTTCTAAGGTGATTTCTGATGTCATGAAGTGATCATTATACATACCGTTTTATTTTTATTGCAAGTGTTCAAAAGATACAATTCATTTCACCTTGGGGCCTGAGGGGAAGGCTATAAAGTTGAAAGTTTTGTATCAGTTTGAGTTTTGAGTCAGTTTGGGTCTTTGGATTATTTTATTGTATCAATTTTAATTTTCGAAGTGTATTGACCATATTGCCCAATGGAAGAGGCACTAGTCTACTTTTTCTAGATATTTATGGTTCTTGGCACCTCCAAGGAGTTACCCTCCCCATTGGAGCCAATGTTAGTGTCAGTGATTCCACACTACCATCAGTGATCAAATTTATCTTTTTGCATTTCATATTAGGTGTCCCATTCTGATGAGATGCACTCTATTAGGTCATGGATCAACTGATGGTAGGGTTTCATTTCATTTTTCCCTCATGCTATATACCTGGCGACCTATTTCACAAATCTTTCTAGTCATTCATAGTCATTCTAATTCATTTCATTTATAAAAACCAATCCTAGGGTTTAGTTTCACTAGGTCTTACGGTTTTTTGCCATTGTCATTCAAAATGAATAAAAATGGTTAGTAGACACATGAGGAGGTTAACAAAGTTTAGAAGATCATAATTTCCTTTTTGTAAGCTAAATAAAGCTCTTTAACGTCAAAACTTGTTTTGAGGTAAAATAGAGCATTTGTATTTTATTATTCTATTTCCATGTAATTTTATGGTTTCTATATGTAATAAATATTCACATGTTGTTCCTACTCACCTGGTGACCTGGTCATCTCTTGCCATTGCAAAAAGTCAAAGAGATCAGCATCAGTCCACCTGTCAAAATCCAAAAGTCAAATATCAACAAAAATAGAGTATTTCAAGAAAGAAAATAAACATTAGAAAGTGGGTTTTGATAAATGAAAAATCAAAGCGTTGAAAAGCTATAAAAGGCCATCCATATCTTTTTCCGCCTCATTGTTGAAGTTTAGATTCCTAAAGAGAGTTCAAAATGCGATTTTCAGTTGTCATTGGACAAAAGGAAGCAAGTATTGGTGTTTTTCAAGAAAATCGTAGGTGTTGCACCCCTGTCAGCTAGTGCTGCGCAGTAGATAGGTGTTCCGCAACTGGGAGCTCTTACCAGTGTAAAATAACATTGGTAATGCACACCTGTAGGAGGGCACTGCACACCTGTTGAATGCTCCCAAAACACTACTAAACAGTTAAAAGTACCTAAAACCTCCTTAAATCTTCAAAGCTCATCCCCTTTACAAGTAAGTATTATTGCCACTCTTGCTCAAGAAGAATTTATGCACTTAGTTTGTGGAGATCTTGTCCCTTAAAAAACAAACCCTAGTTGTCATTAAAGTATTTCCACAATCCACTATTTTATTTGTTGTAATTCCTTACCTTGTTGTTGTCCCCTAAAAACCTAACCCCTACACAAGTTTCCATAAATATTATTCCCTTCATGTTTTCCCATTCCCACACATAACACTCCAAAACCCTACTTACATGCACAATCCCTGACACCCTATATCTTATACACAAACCCTACTCACTCCCCTTATTCCCTAAATCCCCAAACCCTTCACTCCCTTAATCACATTCATATCCCCATTTCACCTCACTCATTTCCCTTCTTTTTGAAATCTCTTCATACTCATCACTCACCCACACTACTCCTTCGTTGCTCACTAGCATTTATAGTCGTTAAAACTAATGGATAGTGATTATGAAACTGGGGAAGAGACCCTCAATGACAGTTCTGGGGAAAGAAATTTGCAGCAGAAGAGACCTCACAAAGGGGTAATATAACCAGGGAGGAGCCCATTAGTCTGAGAGAATTACTTGCTTGTCCACTTGCCATCTCATGTTTCAAACATTAGCCTTGTTATGGTTTCTGTGAAATGGTGGAGGGGGTCAAATTCCATCATGAATTAGGAAGGCTATTTGTGACACACCTGGACAATAATGAAGTAAAACTTGTTGGATTTACCTTCACTCTGTCACCTTCTATCATTTTAGAGGCTATAGGAATTCCAAATGTAGGTGAAAAATGGAACAAAAGACAATACATTGACAGGGAGTTCTATGAGCCTTACATCAAGGCTACATACCTTGGTAAAATGAAAAGAGTGTTTCCCTTCAAATTCTTAGAGGACAGGTTTTCCCCACTCATGAAGATCATCATTAAATATTTAACTTATGAAGGTAGGTTTTCACGGTTGTATGCTTACCACATTAGATTATTGTTGCATTTTACTAGAGTGAGAATGATGGATATTCCTTACTTCATGTTTCAAAGTATTGAAAAGATGGCACACTATGTTAAGAAAAATCCATATCCTTAACAACTAAATAGCATCTACCACTTCTCTATGATCAAGATCATTGTCTTACAATGGTTGAATCTACTGAATATACCATCGGAAACATTCATTTCTCATGAGGTGTTAAAAGGTCCCCAAATATTTCATGAGTGCATCAGGAGGGAGGTGAACCTTCAAGACATGAACAAGTCAAAGAAGTTGAAACTGTTGAAGTGCAAGTGTTTGTTACTTATGAGAAAGGCACTAGGAGACTTTTTGTAGTTGCTTGGTGAGTATTATCTCCACAAGGAGTGGAAGGGGTCTCGCCTTTGTCTACAAGTCACATGCAAATGCTATCTCCACAAGGAGTGGAAGAGGCTTTGCCTTCTTCTTCAACAAAACAAGTACATGTTGGGAAACACAGCAAGGAATAAGGTAAAGCCAAAGAAAAAATGCAAGAGGAGGATCCTAGCGATGAGCAAGAGAGGGACTTTGACCTAGTTGTTCATAAGGATGCACGGGGAATTGATGTCATTGATTTGGAGACTCAAAGTACTACGGACACCATCAAGAAACTAAGGGCTAACATTCAAGCCTTGTCTGCCGATTTGGAATGGGAAAAGTGGATCATCAATTACCTTGAGCAAGAAAAAAAGAAGTTTACTAACAAGAAAGTTAGCATGGAGTTGCAAATGATTAAGGAAGAGAGGCAAGAGGCAAAGAAGGCAAAGGTCAAGATGACCTCCATTGAGCAAGAAATTTAGAATGACTGAGAAAATTGGTTAGAGAGGGTGAGCATTCACCATAAGAAGCTACTTGACAAGGCCAACAAAGAAAAGAAAATTCTTCATCACATGGCCTATCATTATATGACCCAGAACAAGATATGTAATATAAGGATAAGGAAGCTTAAGGCAAGACTCAAGAAGGCTTTGAGAAGCCAAAAGGAGAAAAAGAAATTGGAAATCCTAGTTGATGCCTCATTAGTTCATCAAAGAAATGCATGAGGGTGCCTTGTGCCAATTTTGTGATAATTTTAGGACAATTTTGGTAAAATTTTGTAATTTTCAAATTTTGAATTTTGCAACATAGGAAAATTCCAATAGGTGCATAGTGCCACCAGCATTGTGCTTTTGACAGGGACACTTTTTGGGAGAACGGTTTGAATTTTTGTATTCAACATAAAAACATAAGAAAACCCAGAAAGTCTCATCAAATTTGGAGCAGATCTTGGTCATCTAAGGGCCAAAAACCATAAACAAATCACCACTCTGCCACTTTTTGGACACACAGGAAGCAGTCTTCGGAGATTCCATTTCTGAGCAAGAAAATGACCTCCAAATTCAGAAATGCAAGATGTTCCGGAAACCAGACAGGCAAATCTTTCCAACAAGCCATCTTGGGCTCAATTTGGTTAAGGGGAAGGCCCCCAAAATAGGCGTGGAAAAAGCATTGAGCATAGGATGAAATTTGCCAGTTTTGCTCAAAAATAAAAAAAATTGCCTAGTTTTTCTATAATTTGAATTTTTCTCTCCTTTTGGATGAATCTATGAATGTAAATGATGCTATGGTATGTGAATTTACTTGAAAAATTACTCTTGAGGGTAGATTCATCATTTTGAGGTGGTTTGGGGTTGAATGAATCAGTTTCCATGATTTTAGAGGCAAGTTGTTCCACTACCTATATTCTTGTTCTTAGTTTAGATATGGTTGAAACCACCCCTCTTCTCATGGATTCGACCCCTAATGGCTAGCACAGGTGGTTTGGTGCTTATGTTATGTATTTTCTTAGTCATTTGTAAAGGTTGGGCTCTTGTGGATGCTTTGAGCTTCATTGTACATCGCTACAGCAGTTTGGCAAGGAAATAAATCGGGGTTTGCAACTATTTTTTGGGATTCTTGTGGTAATGTGTCTTAAAATTGTTTCTCTTTTTGGTTATCAGTTTCTCTCATGTGTCATATGTGCCAGCATCTATTTCTTTCTTCTTAACTAAATGAATCAAGATAGATAGGTGGAATACATTGATACCAGTGATCTGACTTGGGAATACATTTAGTTTTTAATGTTTTCTACTATTTGAAGACGATTCATGACCTTTGAATACTCTCCTCAGCCCCTCACCAGTCTTAGAATTACCATCACACTCAATTCCAAGTTCCAAAACACCTACCTACCTCACCCTACAGAACAGCCTGCAATTCTGACTTTATTTCCTAGACCCAAAGTTTCCTGATCCATTCGATCCAACAACAAAACCTTCAAAATCAACCAAAAATGCTAGAGCTACAATACCTAGTGTAAAATCCATATTCAATTCAGTCATCTCAAACTGAGGTTGACAAGGAGAGAGCCCTCTCCTGACCTAGTAGGGCTAGCTACCGGGTTAAGCGTGGCTTGTTGTTATCCTAGGATTGCCTCCCTTTAGCCGGAGGTCAATCTAGGCTCTAACAGTCTCCTTAAAACAACCAATTATGGCTCGAAAACACTTTGATCCCATACACAATCATGTGCTTTTACAAAAAGGATGGGCTTCCACCGACCCTGAATCCCTTACAACATTGTGCATTACAAATGTGTTCCACTACATGCTCTATTGCATGCTCCACTCCATGCTGCACCCCACAAAATGCAGAGTCTTTGCCAAAATCTTGGCTAATTTAGGCTATGCCCAATAGTTTCCCAACACTCACATGTGACTCATCCCGATTAACTTAGATGATTTTCTTGTGGGCTTCATTGTAACGTTGTTGTAGGCATTGTTGAACTGCTGCAAAATGTTTGTGACCTACTTCTCTTCGCTCCACACTTCTTGTAGCAGTGCTTCTACCATTGGTCCCGTAGCCTTCTGCATCACTACCTCCTCTCTTTTTTGAAGCTCTTGAAGCTTCTCATCCACTTCTTAGGATACTTGGAGTGCCTCATCTTGCCATGGATGAGTTCTCTCTGTCAAATTCTACTCTTTCTTCCTCAACTCCTCTATCTTCTTCTGGAGGGAAATTACCTCATTGACCTTTTCAAGCTTTTATTAGAATGGTAGGTTCTCATAGTTTCTCGAATCTCCTGCAACTGTTGGTCATTTTGCTGAATATCCTCTTGTAGTTCCTATGCATTTGTATCTTCATGCAGTGAAGTCCAAATCTATAAGCTCTCATCTAATAGCTTCCCACAATCTACCACTGCTACGGAGATGCTGAACATTGACCCCTTCAGGTCGCTGTCTCTCTACCCTCGCACTTCCTTTGATGTGGTTGATTGTAGGTTCATCTATAGCTCATTGATCTTCATCTCATATGTAAATTTTACATCTACAATCTTATCCTTGTATCCTTTTACTACAAGGCCAAGTTTTGCGACCTTTTCCTCCAGTGGTTCCTCTTCTCAGACATTAATATTTGGAACGTGGTTCCTCTTCTCAGACATTAATATTTGGAACCTCATGACATGTTTCTTCAACCACATCCTTCAGCTTCTATTGTTGCTATGCTTCCTGATCCCTCTTCTGGATTTCCTGGTCAAGTGTCTGCTTCAAAGAAGCTTGCTCTCTCTCTCTCTCTCTCTCTACCTAAATTTTTAACTAGAAAGTGAGTTTTTCGCACTACTTGAGCTCATTTATGATCTCTAGATGCATCTTTTCTAATATTTGAAGTGGTATTGTGGCGATGTTCTTGTTCACATACTTCCACTCTTTTGCTTGTTGCTCTACCTTGACATAGTCAAACTATAGGGCTCTGATAGGTATCAGCGCTATCCACCCCCCAAGTGTAGGCTCGATTGGTATTTCCTATCCAAGATTATCCTATGCCTGCACTGTTCGTCTAACTATCTGTGCCAATGTCTTCAGTTCTACAACGTGCTTCACGACACTTGTTAGAAGTGCGATGTAGTGATCCTCTAGTTTGTTCCATGATTCTATTGTTTCTTCCTAAGTTATTTCCCCAATCTGGTCCAAGTCCCCATTAGTGAGGACCAATGTTATTATTTCCTTTCCCTTCTCTGCCTTCTTCTTCTTTTTTATTCTTGTGGAACCTTTGGCATGTGCTTTCCTCTTCTTTATGACTATTGGGTTTTTCTCTATCTTTTCAGACTCTCTATTGTACTCATCACCTCTGGATATTCCTGGAGACCTTCATCCTATTACACCTCTTGTTCTAACTCTTGCTCATTCTTATCCTTCCCACTCACTTCTCCAAATTTTGTCGTGTCCTCCTTCGTCAGATTATACTCAATATGTGTCTCCAACACATTGGTCCACTTCGTGGGCCAATATTGTATCTGTGCTAGGATATTATCTCATGTCACTAAATATGGTAGTGGATGCCATGATCCAGATTTAAACAGGAATGCAATAGATTATAGAGATAACTATAAATAAAAATATGTGATAACCATAAGTAAAGAGATGCAGTGGAAATAATACTTCATTTCATTAATGGAAAATACTGAAATATGCTTACAACCAGAATTGCAAATAAACCAGCTAGGGGTAGCTTATCTCTGAGAAGAGATGTGTGGCTACATGCCTCTGAACTGTGTTACAATGAGGCTCGAAGGCCTATTTATTGTTGAGAAACAATGGAAAACCCTTCACATCCAAAACCTAACCCTAGAAGATGAAA
>APFE031559514.1:13617-46934 GCA_000404065.3 Pinus taeda
AATCAAGTGTTTAGATCCTACGTGTAGTCCAACGTTGTTGTAGTAGTCCAGCCTCGTCGATCCGGATGAGCTCCTCCTGCACTTCGAAACCTGCATTCACTTACGATCAAACGATTAAATAGCACCTGAATATCTCATAAAATAAAACATATTCAACATACAGACCAAGGAGTATATGAAACAACTCATTAATAACAAATTGTTGAGAAGAATGGACTTATTTGTATTAATAGGAAACAAAAGAAACCATTACAACCTGAGCTTTGGTGTTGTGCAAGTTCCTCCCAGGGTCCAGCAAGAGTTTTCCTCTACTTTGACAAGCTCACCCACTTCCAAATGAAACAAGAAAGGATGGTAATCTCTCCTCACAAGCTTACAATGGAAGTCCTAATTCCAGCAGCATCTACGCTTTGGAATGTTCAGCTTTCAACCTCCCCTCCCTTGGCCCAATGCCTGTATTTATAGTGTTCTAGAGGAAGTTATTCAGTTCCAACATCAATGGGATACTCCCTCTTTTGGATGGGGTAGCTCCTCTCTTGATGGGATAAATTCCTCTATCATAGGGATGCATGAACCATCTGGAGGCGCTCAATACACGTCAAACACTCTTCTAGAAAGCTCTAGAAGTGACCACAAGTAACTTTTTTAAGATGAAACTCGTGCCTTTTGACCTTTACAGGAGTACGCACCCATCCCTTGGCTTATAGAGCGTACAAGTACGCAGGTACAATGAGCTTGGAATGCATATACGCAGGAAAGGTAGAGAGAACCTGCGTACCCAGAGATAAACATGATTTTTAATGAATTTCTCTTTTTTGAAGTTTGACGTGGAGAGCAGAGGTATAAGGCTTGACAAGGAGGATAATATGACTATTGATGAAGTCATATTAACTGCAGATAGTCATGGTGACAAATTTCAGTGTAACAGCAGGAATGAAATGCATCTAACCAAATGCAACCTATCCTATCCTAAACTAAAAAGTATAGGTTTGGGTCATGTGAAATGGAACTTCCAATGTATCATTGGAAGCTGCTCTTGACCTTTGAGTGGAAATATATGATCACGTAAAACCAAGATATATTGCAATACAATGGAAAGGATAAACAATGAAAACATACACAATGACACAAGGAAACAAGAAGTTTGATCACAACGTTCTAACATACTTGACTACTCTATCAAATGAAATACTCCATACCAACAATAATCATCGGGTCCGTGGCCATACATGACTTTATGAAGCACATCTAAGTACAAGCCATGAGACATGGGGCTGGGCTAATAAAATTCTTCTAGGGATTTTGCAATAGGATCATGGAAGAAACCTTAAGGGAAACTTTGATAGTAAAAACCAATCATAGACAAATCCAAATCATAAGAAAAATAAAGAGGCTGACCATGTTAATTTTTCATGGGGATACATTTTTCTTTTCTTTGATAATTTTATTTCTTCATTATCACATTAAGTTCACCCCATAACATTATAAGATTATTAAGATTTACATCATTATTCATCAGCATATGCAACTATGTAGAAAGAACATTATCATCCTCATCAATGCAGTGGAACATAATGGAACAATAGAAGCAAATCATGCACACATAGAAACACCAGGATTGTTCAAAGACTAGGGAAAACCCCACTATGTGGAAAACCCTTGCAAATTCTTCTTCTTCTTATATCTTCATCAAATGATTAAGAAAAAGAGTACATTGATTCATATATGCATCTATGCAAAAAAATAACTATAACATCCATGACATGACACAAAACATGCTTATACTCGAAAACCATGATTCTGAGACTGTAATGCACTATCACTAACTGTAGTCAACTGATGAATATGATTGTCAATGAGCGAAATCTTCAACATACTAATACTTCATATTTTGGTCCCAGATGCACAATGGGATATTGTGTGCATGCGTATGAGGCTGATCTAGATGCTCCCTGGAGAACTGGATGCGTGCATATCGGGACCAAGATGGATTGCAGAAACCTTAGCCTCTCAGACTCCCTTAGGTACTGTGTGCGAATGTCTAAGACTTCCTAGATGTACCCTTCACCACTCCATGCATGCGTTGGGGGCCGATAATTCTTATTTACAAGCGTGTGTTTGAGGCTCAGAAACCCTAGAAACATGTGAGCTTCATCCCTTTAGTTTCAAACCCTTTGCGTGAGCTTTCCTTCAACAAGCCTGTGCAAAGCAAAAAATAGAAGAGAGAAGAAAGTGTTTGATGATTGCTTCAAAAATGAGCTTGAGGTCCCTTCTATTTATAGGATATCATGAAGCTCCATTTGATGTTGAAGCTAACCTTTCTAATTGTAAATGTGCATAGGGCCAACCTAATCCAATATACATGAGTAAATGAATAAATTCAAAAACCAACTTCTACTTGTCCAAATAAGGTGATCTTTAGGTCGATTTTGGTTCTCTTGAAAAGAGAAATATACTTCAATTATATATTCATCATATAAGATTTACAAAGTGGAATTTGACCACATTTGCATAATTTTAACACTTCCTCTCAACTAGGGAGAATTCCATGTGCCAATATCTATCCATTGATCAATATGCCATCCTAGTATCTCAAATGTCTTCACGTATCGTCACTAATCATCTTTGTCATGTAGTCCTAATTCCATGATCACCATCACAATTCATCAATGTACATTTCAATCCATACCTTTCTTATCACTTGATCATCCCTACTCATACACTGAATATTATTGAATACAGAAGAAGAATAATTTATTACCGGAGGGGAGATTAAGCTACCGCCCTCTACTCATCGGGATACTAACCGGTATCTCTGCTAGTGGGATACTACCTATAATCTCTGTCAGCAGAACACTACCTAGAATATCAGTCAGTGGGCTACTACCCATAATCTCAGTCAATGGGCTACTACCTGGAATGTTACTCAACGAGCTACTACCGAAAATTTATGTTGGTGGGTTACTACCCCGAATATATGTCATCGGGCTACTACCTGGAATATTTGTTAGTGTATTATCATTGGAGAGCATATCATCAAGGAGAACATATCAACTTGGAATCACGTCAAGGAGATATTATTCAAGCTAGAATCTAATGGGGCATCTACTATTACAACCCCATATCGATCAATAGGTTATATAGGGGAGCTACTACTCATCCCATCCTATCGCCTACTGATCTTCCCAACAATGACCCTCAATAGTAATGTGGTAGAACACATGCATCCTAATACTAGCTTGGGTGAGATACTTGACTTACCAAAGGTAAGGATGTCATGCCACCCAAGGCTCCTCAACTGTTGCTAGATGGGGAGGGATAATCTGAACAAGCCCACCTTGTGGGTATGATGCCAACTGAGGTATACTATGCGAAGACCAATATAGGGTGAGATACTACTCTAACCTTATGGGTAACATATAGGGGTGATACCCTATTATACAAAGTTCCCTGAACCTTAGGATCCCTCTATCTCAATTCCATACACTGAGAGCTGAGATAAGGGAAGAAGAGCTTGTTTCAATGTCCTTGATCAACGCTACTCTCATCATACTCATATCATCATACTTGTACCTAGTAATCATCATGTATCAGTAACAGTTGTCTCATGTTCATAGAGGACATCAAATTAAAGATCATTTTAGAACATAAATAATCATATAAATCACAAAAGGATACCATAGTCATCCTCCCTCTCAGGGAGGTGTCAAACACAAGTCAAGGCTTGTCTTGTACAACTGCATTGTCTCAAAATATGAAAGTATCTTAGTCCCAAAGATATATATGGGATTCTCTGCCTCTCTATGTCATCACAAAGTATCCATGTCATATTCATAACTTTCTCAAACATCTCTTCAAATGCTTATTCATCCTGCTTCATAGCTAGCCATGCTAACAACATCGTACTCAACCTTGGTCGTTCTACAAACCTCTCATCATGACATATATCATACTAAGGAAACACTCATATGTGCTCATTTGATCAATAACGATCCCAATCAACATCAACATATCCATACAATCATATATCATAGGAAGAATATAATAGACCAAAAATAGATCGTCCTATGCACGTATCTCAAAGGGTGCTCGGTGTCAACTCTATGTGATTGAATCGACTAGGGTTTTGTACACATCATTTATGTATATAGACAAATGTTTAAAAATAGAACATCTATGCTTCAATCAATTGTTGGTTTCCAAGTCAAGTTCAACAAAATCCCTTGAATCAGAGTGTCCAAGAATTCACATTTCCTCTTTGCAATACTTCTTGAATAGCTTCACAATATAGATTATCTTTTCCCATTTTTCAGAAATAAATTCATGGTGCCATGATTTATCATATCAAGCTTCAAAATCCATCTCCCTCTTACTTATATCATCCAAGGCTGATTTCCTATCAAGAGTAGACCTTCAATGTATAAAAACCAAAACCAAAATCAAATTCATACCTTGGAACTCATCATCCTGATTTAACCAAATAATAGTCAATGCAGACATATCTAGATCGGGAAGTTTGCTTCATGCAATGCTCTCTGCAAACATAACACTTTGCTAAACCAACTTATTAAGCTTTTCATAAATCAATCTTGTACCATCAACTAAGTCAACTCATCAAAGTCATCAATATCAGAGTATTAATTCTCATGCCAACAAGTTGTCATTAGTCATGTAATATCAATCATAATACAAGTAATTTTTGTCACACTATAAGTCATTGGAAGTGACTATGCTCATATATCATTCTTATTAAGGCAAATCATCATTCATAAGATCAAATCATTAGACATTAGGTCAAATCTAGATTTGCTGTCGCAGAGCGATCTATAGTCCAAAAAAATATCTCGATATTAAGTCAGTGTTCTAAATCATTGTCAACTATCATGTTAAACTTGAAACACTGCTTATCTATATCAATTAGCTGAATTTCTTGTGTCACAAATTTCAATGGTTAAATAATAATGGCATATCTACATGCTTATCTCAGTCACCTACAAACACAAGTTCATATTATAGAAAATATATAAACTTTTCTTTCTCACGGATCTTTTTGTCTTCTATCTATAGGATTGGCATGCTTCTTGTGGACATCTGGTTTCATGCACAATACTTCACTTTTCTATGATAAACAATTCAACTTCAGAAATCAGTTCAGAGACAACTTGATTTAGAATTCAGACAGATTCAAAAAACTTCAGATGATAGTTGACCATAGTCAAACCCCTAGACGCTCCCTTTAGGTTAGCATGGGAGCGTCTTTAGCTTCCTGGATGCTACATTGGCCTTAGCATGCATGCTTCCAAGGAAGAAATCTCCCACTTTTGTGCCTGCGTTTGGAACATAAACCCTAATTTCTTATGAGCTTCAGATCTATGAATTTTCTATAGTTCAATAATTTTAGATGCACATAAATCATACTTCAATAGTACATAATGCAAAAATTAATATGAATAAGAATCTTGAGAAGAGATTCTCCCTCTGATTAGGAATCTACTTCATTCATGTCATCAACTTTTCTTTACTAGTATCATGCAACAAAATATATGTTAGATCATAAACATATATCTATCATGTTCATCAACATCATTTCATCAATCTTTCATCAAGGGTTAGACTTGAATGATTAGGGCAACAGATAGATGTGATATCATATCTCAAGGACCATGAAAAATAACACTTTCTATCATCACATTTTACCATATTCTACAATTAGTCATCACATGAAGACATTACCACAATTACACTTCTATCACCATGCTTATCATTATCAACAAGATCAAGTTAATAGGTCATTCAATAAAACTTTATCAAAACAATGAGACTATCAACCCTTCCATGAGTATAATAGTATCATTTATAAGAATCAAGGAGCTAACCTTCTATGTGAAATCCTTCATGTCTTATGTATTTCAAGTATCAAGAGTATCTAGACTCAAGGTGCTAGATTTCTTTATGGGATCAAAATATCCAAAATCAATTATATAAAATATCAGCATTAGATAGCCTCATAGAATTCAAGAAGGTAAAAAAGTCCAATACCAGGTGCACCATTTCATCATAGGAAACATAAATCCAAATCATTTTCATGAATCATAAACATTCTCATCACATCTTAGGGCTTACCTATCCATTCAATGTAACATGCCATGCATACCTTGTGGTATTCAAATACCTATGAACCTTATCATTAGACATAGGAAACTTTTGTGACATGTTCATATAGTTCCTCTTTACCTTTTCCATTTCTAGCCATCCTTCCTACATTTCAAATGGTCCTCAAAAGGATCCACTTATCACATCTCATCGAGGAGGTTAGAAACATCCATATAATCAAATACATATGAAGGAAGTATAAACGATAAACATAATAATTAGATCCATAAGTATAAAACAAAAGTATGAGGCAACATCAGTCAAGAAATAATTATCTTCAACGAGAGATGATCCTCTTCCTCTTGAACCAACCTTCAAGAGCCATAAATATCCTTAGTCCATTTAATAATGTTTCTTTCAATTATCGAACTAGGCATACTATGGATTATTCCATCTAGGGCTTCATCAAATTTCAAAAGTGCTTGAGCCTATTTACATTGACCATGCTATATCTCATTTCTTTTCCATAAACTATGGTTTTCTCTCCAACCCTAACCTCATAGAATCCATCAAACCCTAATAATAAAGTTTCCTATGGTTTTCTTCAAACCATAGAATTATTTTAGGTCTACACCATCCCCTTCATTCTTCCATCAATGGTGTCATCATTGGGGTGATCTACATGGATTTTCTTTAGCCTAGCTTTGAAACCATGTTAATTTTTCATAGGGCTACATTTTTCTTTTCTTTGTAATTTTATTTCTTCATTAACACATTAAGTTAACCCCATAACATTATAACATTATTCAAATTTACATCATTATTCATCAGCATAGGCTACTACGTAGAAAGAAAAATGTCATCATCATCAATGCAACAAAACATAAAGGAACAATATAAGAAAATCATGTGCACATATATACACTAGGATTGGTCGGGGACTAGGGAAAAACCCACTACGGGGAAACCCTTAAAAATTATTCTTCTTCTTAGATCATCATCAAATGATTAAAAAAAGTGATTACAATGATTCCTATCTTCATCTATGAGAAAGAATAACATGATCTAGAACATGCTTATACTCGAAAACCATGATTTCGAGGACTGTAATGCACTGTCACTGACTATAGTCAACTGTTGAATATGACTATCACAGAGTGGAATATTGAGAATAGTAATACTTCATATTTTGGTCCCAAATGCATGTTGAGACACTATATGCATGCATCTGAGACTGATCTGGTTGCTCCCTGGAGAACTAAATGTGTGCTCATGGGGACCAAAATAGACTGCGAAAAACCTAGCCTCCTAGACGCTCCCTTACACACTGTGTGCGAGCGTATGAGACTTCCCAAACACACCGTTGACCAATCTATGTGTGCATTTGGGGTCTATAATGCTTAGTTATGAGTGTGTGTCTAAGAATCATAAACCCTAGCAACATGCAAGCTTCGTCCCTATAGTTTCGAACCCTTTGCAGGAGCTTTCCTCTAACATACCTATGCGAACAAAACAATAGAAGGGAGAGGAAATTTCATGATGATTGTGTCCAAAATGATCTTGAGGTGCCTTCTATTTATAGGCTTTCATGAGGGTCCATTTGATGTTGAGGCCGACCTTTCGAGTTGTATATGTGCATAGGGATGACCTAATCCCATATACATGACTAAATGAATAAATTCAAAACCAAAATTCTGCTTGTCCAAATAAGGTGATCTCTAGGTCAATTTGTGTCCTCTCAAAAATATGAATCCATTGCAATTATTATTTTCATCATATGAGTTGTTCAAAGTGGAATTTGACCGTAGTTGCATAATTTTAACATACCATAATCCATGATGTCGTGTTAGAGAGATTCCTTAAGGGATTATGCAAAAAATTAATTAAAACCATCCTTTGTTTCCACATCATGGATTAAATATATTATTGAGGTGGGATGTAGTTGTGGAAGTTCAATAGTCAAATTAAACTTTCCTCCCTGACGGTTGAAAATTTTTACGGAAGAAAAGTCACATCCCTCAGGAGAGAGTTGACATCCCATGTGATGACATTAGTGATGAAATTATGCAAAAGAATAATGAATTGATTCAAATCACAAATACACTCAAATGAAAAATACGATCAAGGTGACAAGAACCTGACATAACCATTGGTGCAAGATGAAGTGTCCTACTCTCCTAAATTTACTTTGAATTATGATAAAACACGATGAATTACTTATCAATACAAGAGTCATTATTAGAATCATGAGATTCAAAAATTTGAGGTTGATCATATAAATTTTCAAGATTACCACAAAAATCCTCAATGATAAGCATGTCATATTCTTGATCAAAAGGAGTTACACCTGAAAGAAAATATTTGATGATCATATCAGACTCCATTTGGAATTCTTGCATGTCTAAATACTTTTGTAGAAATGAAGGCTCATCCATGTTACTTGAACAGTCATTCCCATATAATTCAAAGAAAAGGAAATCATTAGAGTGATGGTTATTTAAGGGTTCAACTTGACTAAATGATTGAGGATTGACAAGACGAATATCAAGATTCAAAAATGGATGATTGATAGGATCAGACTATTCACTATGAGGGGGAAGCCATGAAAGAAAAATCAATTCTTCATTAACACATTGATCTTCCAGTTTAGTGATTGGTTAAGGTTGAAAACACAAAACATCAAAAGGAGGGGGACGTGGGAAAACAACATATTCAGTCTTTCCTCGGGATGTTGAAATTCTTTTTGATGAGGAGAACATGATGAATTAAATTCAAAATATTTTCTTGACATGCAGTCTAAGAATCAAAACTTTTCATCCAATAACTTCCAATCCACATCCTCGTCTAGGAATTCATAACAAAGGTGCAGGAATTGATTAGAATTATTCATTTGATTACATTCTAAGTTAACCAATTTCATTCAAACATCTTTATATTAATATTTGTTGAAAACATGATGAAGCTCATTAACCAATTCTTTAGAATATAAGATAGAAGTAGGGGATAAATAATAGCACCATTGCTTCTCACGACCATCCAATTTATGGGTAAATAACTACACAATAATTTCTTTAGAATAATTGCCACTTGAAAAAAAAAATGAACAAAATAAATTACATAATAAAGGATGGTTTATGTACCCTTTCCATCAAATTTAAAATGTGACAATTTATGTAAAAAGTCCACAGGGATTGAAAGATCTAAAGGTTCAGAAAAACACCTTGGGATTATGATCTAGGATGAAGCCATTAAAGGTGAGAGATTTAAATAAACTTCACATACTCAACTTGTCATATGGACCTCCTTTTAGTGCCAAAAATGTTGATGGTTTTGGATGTTTCCATCATTGTAAGGGGATCTCCCTGATATGAAGTCCCAATTAGACCTCACACCATTTGGTGTAGGAGTCCCATCCAGTCATATGGTATCGCCACTGTTTGTAAAGGTTTCACAGATATGCCTTGGTTATAACTATACACAAGAGAATGCAACACCTCTATGTGGAAGCAAGTATGTAATCTTTGCGAGACACCCAATGTAAGGTGTACGAGGGAGACTTCCACAACTGGTAAGAGAAATGAGACACTGGTTAGAAAAGTAATAATACTATCCTAAAGAGGGACCTGGTAAGGAAGACAAATGCTTGTTGATTTCCTAAAGATTAGTCCACATAATAAAAAACAATAATTAATGTATAACAACACTCATTCAATATTAACCATATCTAAGCAATGAATTAGTTCATTAAATTAGTATGTGATTGAAGTAACATATATCATAAAAATAACAAGAATAGTCCTACCATATCTACGATACATGTATGAGGAAGTATCAACTCATAGATATTTTGATTAAGAATAAAAGATCCCAAGTATATTGTTACATAGATGGAATGCTATATCCAGTAGTGGAACATGAAGGTAGAACTTGCTTCTCTAAAGAATGATCTATGTCCTATGTACTAGAAGAGAATCCAAGGAAAGAATCTAAGAATCCAAATCCTTAACTTGTGTTATGAGGAGCTATTTATAACAAATAAAAATGGCCTTTTAGCTTCCTCATGACTCTAAACCTCTTATGACTATTCACATTCTATTAATGAATTATTACATTCCATATGTGACTATTTACATTCCACATGTGTGCCTTGGACTTCATTACGTACCATTTATTGCATAAGATAAATTACATATGAGATGGTGGCTATATAATAAAAAGTTGATAATGAGACAAATTTTGATTAAATTGATAAAGTGTTTGCTTCCTCATGAAGATCATTTGTAACGTATGTGTGCCATTCTCTGAACTCCATTGAGATGGCTTTGACTTGAACTAGAATGTCCCCTACATAAAACATCTTCACCTCTAGTGCCTTCGTCAATATGGTCTTGGATCTTGAATGTACATCATTCCATATCCATGTAAGTTTCGTATGAACTTTGACTCGTGTGATGGTGTATTATAGACTAATGTCGTTAGTGACCTTAAAGCCTTCATGTTTTGTTGCTTTCTTGATTTATTCAATGTATATCCTGATCTCCTAGAAGATTATCTCTCCTCCTCTGACTGCTTCAAGTGTTCCTATTGTAGGCATCTTATGTTTCTATGTTAAGGAATCGAAAAATTTGTGCAGACGATTACAGGAAACAATATTACTAATTGATTGCTATCCAAGACACATGTATTTCTAATGGTGCAATCTCAAATGAAATTTGTCTATCATTGTCGAAATCTTCTTTATTTTCCAAATGTTGTGGTACTTGGAAGCCCACTCCTGAATATGGTCAACTTCTCTGTTTGCTACTTTTAGGAGTTTTACCACTTCCTATTCTTTCTTCTAAATTCCAATGAGAGGAGCCACCACTTATTGTATAAGTATCATCCCATCATATAACCATGCCATGGTATCCTCAATTTGCCACAGTTCCTCCTGCATGGATGAATTTCATTCTGCAGTGCTGAAAATGTGTGATGATAGCCATTGGTTATCCACCACAAGATGTTCAGCCTATTGCTTCACTGCAAAAAGTTCTTTCCTCAATATAACATTCTCACTCAATAGATATTCAGAGTTGTCTTGTGCTGTTGTGGAAAAAGAACCATTTTCTGCCACGATTTCCCTAGGATTCCTTCTAGTGTTGGTACTTATTACCTTCTCCATAGAAATTGATATTGGATTCTAAGGATCCTTCATAAAGTATCTATGCCTTTGCTGAATGATCCTCTTCTTAAGCATATCGAATGTGACTTTTCCCACATCTATGACTCTATTTACTGGTGGAGGTGTGATCCCCATTTCTCTGAATGGAATATGACCATATTTCGGAGGATGTTCCTCTAAAGAAACAAATTCATCATCCATGGGTTGAATGGTATCTTCTTCCTCCAACTCTTCCTCTTCTATATCTTGAGTCAACTGTTCTTCTTCTTGTCTCGATGCTGCTTCTTCCTCCTAGGACTTCCTTTTCTTTTCTTCTTTTACCCTTCTCCTCTCCTATTCTTCTTCTTGTTTCTTTTAAAGCAACTAATTGTGCTGACTCTTCTCCTCTTCTTCTTTTGCTTGTGTCCTCTCCTGTTCTTCTTTAATAGCTCTTATGTTCAGGAAATCAACTTTCCACTTCCTACTACTTTCTCCTGTCGAATCATATCTGATCCACTTCTTAGGAGATAGTTTCCTTGCTTGATGGGTTATCTATTCTTCCTCTTGGACCTTCATATTTTGAGTTCGTGGATTTTTGGGTGAACTGGTCTCTACTACTGGATGTGTCTTTCTAACTTCATTATATTAATTCTCACTTTTTCATCTTCTGTTGTGGACATCGATTAATACCTCATACTCTAACTGATCCTTTCACAATGTTTCTTGCACACTCTCATGGGATCATATCCATGAAATTATTTAGTGGTGATGTGCAAGGGATCCCACTTTTGTATTTCTATTTCTTTCTCATTGTGGCTCTTGAACTGATATAATCCGATCCTTAATGGGAAGATGGGCCAAGGGGATTTCTTCCTTCAGTGAAAAGCTCCTAACACTCCCTTATCCAACTGATTTTATACTTCCTACATGACCACCTTATTTGTCACATATGGTGACATGATATGAGGGGATATCTGACAACCAAAACATCTGATGTATGTATCTTCACGGGTTGCAAACCAATCCATGATATCTTGTAATGACTCCTTCACCTAATCAGTCATACAAGTTGGATTGATCTCAAATATCATATGAAACATAACTACAAGGAAGTACTCAACCAATTTACCATATGCATATCTGAAGCTTGATTATGATAATACTCTATAGTGAAAGTAAACTAGGAACTTGTCGTGAGGGGTCTAGTTCCAGTACATTCCCGTGACTGCATATTGTGTACAAATTCCATCTAAAAGAAATACAGATAGGTAGAATTCCGATGCTTGGTTCACCCTCAAATATTTTTTTGCCTACCCCACATGAAATTTCAAATAAAATGAAAATATATCTGCGCAATTGAATACTCTTCCATAGGTTAGCACAATATTGAGAATATATATCAAGTTTTCTTCAAACACCTTAACGTTATTGCTCCCATCCAACTGAAAACACATGGCTATCAGATATTGATATACATCTCTGATAATCTTAGTCATATATACTGTGGATGGGAAATGGAAAAACATAATAGGCTCTCAACACCATGATTTGATAATGTCACTCATGTCACAGTTGGTCCATCTAATGTAGAAGTCATCATTTGCATATTCCATGGGTCTAAGAATATTGTAGTACATTTGTATGTCTTCTACATAATAAGCGATGAGATGACCACCACTCTCACTGCAAAGCACAAGATGAGAATCATCCATATATGTAATGATCCACTCAATCACTTTTGCAATGGGGATGATCAGGAATCTGCATGTGATTTTATGCATCCTGGACTTCTTAATGTTGATGTGCACTTCCAAGTCTTCCGCGTTCTCAACAAAACTTTTCTGTATGAATGTCTTGTATATACCACTCCATTTGACCTCAATAGATTTATCAATGAAGCATTGTGTGTCTACATAAATGGGAATGGTTGGCATGGTTACTTCAACAATTTCCTCAGTTCTTTCTTTTGAGATTTGTTTTTAGGTCACTTTATGGGGAGGCACGTCTCCAACAGATGATGAAAGGGTGTGAATACTTGTAGCTCAAACACATTTTTTTGGAAGCATACTCATAATGAAAAGACTAGATTTATGTAACCTAAATAAGCAACAATATCTTGTAAATCATGTGCAAAGATCCATCAGATGCAACTAAACATGAAAATCTATCAACAATAGTACAAAATCACATGCATACATAAGAAAATAAGCATGAAAAATGGGAGGACGCACTTTCAAAGCATGAAGGAAGGGCATGGCTCATTCAAGGCTTTATACTGTGCTCAAGAAAGGGAAGGAAACCATCAAGGGCACAGTGGCACACTCCAAAGAGTCGAAAAGGTGAGTTATTGGGCCTTTAGGCCTTCACATTGCACTCATGTACTCAAGGAGACATAGAGGGTACACTGGCACACTCCAAAGGGATGAATGAACATGTCTTCAATCCTTTAGGATGAACTCATTCATTCAAAGGGAAGGATGGTGCATTGGCTCATGCCGAAGGGACAAAGGAAAATCATTATAGTTTTTGAGGTGCGCTCATGTGTCAAGGGAGGGTGAAATTCTTCATGATGAAGAAATATTCTCAAGAGGGAAACTTTGTAACTCTGGGTATAGTTTTCAAGGTTGATGGGGCTTGGAGTTCTAGAACTGTTCTCTTCCTAACGAAATCTCAAGAACAATTTCAACAACAATATTTCATGGAAGGAATGAGAATAAGAAGGATCTACAAGCTTATATGGATCCTATCACAATCATGGTGGAATATGGAAGGTTGAGGAATGTGAAGAGTTTCAACATGTGAAAACAAATTAACACTTGTATAATCAATATTGAATAGAAATGCAAGTAAATAAAGTGGAAATAAAAGAAATTCCAACAAGAAAAGCAAGATCGACAGTGAAATCATGAAAGGTAATGAATTTATTCGACATGCAAAACTTACTCGTAATGTAGGTTGATGAAGAGTTTATTGATCCAGATATGTGTTCCCAATCCATATCATAATTATTATGCAAATGAATGATTAACTGAGTTGATTTAAAAGAGTTTACATGAAAAATTGTTTCATGCATGTACGCCACTTGTTGACAAGTGAAAGGATTAGTTAAGGGAAGTTAAGTGGGCTCCTATTTTCTAGGAGTGTTCCCACATGAGACAAAGGTGTACATGCATGCATCCAGGAAGAGCACATGCCTTGAGTATGAAGGAGTGAGCTCAAGGGCGGCACATTTTCTTAGAATGAAGGAGTGAGCTCTAGGAGGGCACACTCCTTCAGCCCAAAGGAGTGCACTTAGCTCAATTGCATGTCTTCATCAACTTAAAGTGTGCTTTTGCCTTAAAAGATGTGTTTTCTAGATTTTGTTTTCTTTAGTGCATTTTGAGTGTGTGCATGGCTAAAAGGATAGTTTCTAAGTCAAGAAAAGTTATAAGTCCACCTACGCATGAACAAGATAACAAAACCACTTCTAAGGGTTAGGTGATGACATGTAGTTAACATTGACTTAGGAGGACGCAACAGTAGAAGAAAGGATAAGAATGAGAAAACAAATAATGCAACAACACTAAGGGGCTTGAAATGACGATTCATGTAGGTTTCAAAATTGACTTAGGAAAATTTTTTGGAGGGTTTTTGCCATAGAGACAAGAGAATGCTAAGCGATGGCCAATTTAAAATGTGATTGTTTGGTGTTAGCAACATGTTCCTTGCAATGCATTTGGTTTTGTTTTCACCTATTACAAATTTCGTAAAAATTGTCAAATGATGTCAAATGGTGGCAAAAAAGGGGAGCTAAAGTGCAAAAATGCCAAAGAGGAGAGAAAATATCAAAGGTCGAAATCGTAGGGAGGAGTCCAAAATCAAAAGTCTAAGTCTCAAAGCCAAAGGAAGGCAAGAATCTAAAGAGGAGTGCCAAAATTTGGGACCCAATCAAATCAGAGAACGATATTGGGAAGGCTAGTAGGAAGGCATATCGAATGTCAGTTTCTCGGAGGATTGAAAGCATTGTAACTCTTTTTAATTCCTTCTTGAGAAACTTCGGATGATAGGGGCTTTGATATTTTATAGGTCATGGAAATAAAAAGGGACCAAGGGCACATAACTGGGTAGAGCATCTAAGTTCTAAGATGGAATTTCAGACGATGGCAACATCAGAACTCTTTTTAACTCCTTTTGAAATGTTGGGCATGGAGCTTGATTATCTTCTTTATTCAGAGGTATCACCACATTGAACCCAAGTTCGTCATGTGGAGACAACACCACCCATAATATTTGCATTGCAAGGGCAGTCCAGGGGGGGAATAATGATCTTTAGGAGCACCCCTGGAGGGGGATCAGTGGCAGCACCCCTGAAGCTAAAAATAGATGTAAAATTTCATTGTAAAATGTTGTAATTTCGTAGTTAATCTGGGCCATTCATTAGGCAGAGATCTGACCATAGAAGTTATGTTTAATTTAGGGTTTTCTACCCTAGAAGGAAACCCATCGCTATCTATGAGGGACTTGTATTGCATCTATGTAGATCTGTATTCTAAGCAAGAAAGGGAGATGAGATTAAGTGAGAGAGAAGAGGGAATTACAATGGATCTACCGTATGTTGTATCTCTTTAGTTTGATGGATAATATAAAAGGAAGGATTGGTTTTTTCTTTGTGGACGTAGCCCAAATTGGGTGAACCACATATATCTATGTCTCTCTAGTTTTATGTGTTTTCTCTGTTTATATTTATGCAATATATTTTATGTGTTCCATTGCTCTGGATAATATATAATTTTCTAAAATGAAAAATTTTCGATAAGAGGGGCTTTGATATATGCTAGCACTTGGTCATAAAGACCTAAGAGAACCAAGGGCTCAAAGCAAGGCCATGCACTCTTTCTATCTCCTTCAAAACTAGACACATGAAAGCAAATAGTTGGTTGTGAGAAGCTGAAAAGGAAAATTATATTAGCATGATGTGGACAGACAAGGAAACGTAGCAGGCGATTGCGGAATTTTGGAGGGCCTAAAGGGACAAATTTGGGTGATGTGTGTCACCACTCAGGCCACATAATGATGATGATGCCTGCATGATATCATTTCAGAGATCTATATTTCAGGGGTGAGAGAAACTGGAACTCTTTTATAATTAGCTTTTGAAAATGTTCTAATGAAGAGGGATTCGATATTATATGGCACAGTCATGGGAACTCCAGAGAACCAAGGGCACAGAGCTAAGGCCAAGCACCAAGGGCTATGAGCTCATTAGAAGTGGGATTTTTCTAACTCCAATGTTAATTCCTTTTTGAAAACTTACGATGAAGGGGCTTTCGATGTAGACTAGCACATGGTCATAAGAGATCCGTAGAACCTAGAGCTAAGAGAAGATTTATCACCTAAGTGATATGGGCCATCTTAGAGGTGTAAGTATCGTAGCTCCTGTGTTAATTATAAATTTGAAAAGTTTCAATGGTGAAGGGGCTCTGATATGTGGTGGTGCTTAGTCATGACCTATTGAAATAAGGAATTTCTTAGGCGGAGGGGGAGGGGTATCAGTAATTAAAAACTCTTATTATTTTTATTTTTATGCTTAAAATCTCTTCTTATAATGTTTATCTTATGAGAGAATTCATTCACAAATAAGTTAACCGACAATATTTCTAGCACACATATTCAAACAACAATCACATACACAACACACATTTGACATAATGTTTTTCATGTGGAAACCCAGAGGGAAAGAACCACAAATTTTTTGTTTTTTTATGATGTAAATTAAGCACCCACTTAATTACATTTGTTTGTTTGTGAGGACCCACTTATAGCAGGCATCGACCCCTTTTGTTTAGCAAGAACCAACTTGACAAAAGGAACCAGCCTCTTTAGTATGTAGGGATCGACCTACCTTTGGTTAGCAAGCACCAACTTTCCAAGAGGCACCAACCTCTTCAATATGAAAGCACCAACATACCTTTAGTTAGAAAGAACCAATTTTCCAAGAGGAACCAGCCTCTTCAATATGTAGACACCAGCCTGTCCTTGCCACTCTTTTACTATTTCATACAATTTTCAAACTGAAAATAAACGCATATAATTATAAAAGTGATATAAAAATAAATGGTTGTCCATAGATTCAACTTCTGCACTTTTCTTTCTATGCTCAATTGTAGTAGATCTCCTCTTCCTGTTCATAGCAACACTTCCTTCACACTCAACCTTCACCATCAAGGGCTCTTCACTGACTGTTCTTCAACACTACCCTCGCCATTCTCCACACAACACTCTCGCTGCTCTTGCTGCACTATTAGACAAGGTCCTCTCAGGTGCTTCAACCTCACTGTCACTATGCACTTCACTCACAGCTCAATATTCTCACATGTCTACTCAAATCCCCACACTTATCCATTAGAGGTGATGGTTTGTTTCTACTGAGGCACTATGTGCAAGGTAGACACTGCTACATATCCTTTGGCTTCCTAGTTGTACTTAGGCACGACCTCCCTTTCTATTGTTGTGTGTCCTATTAGTTTTTGGTAATAGTGCAAAAACATAGATTGACCTTGTAGTCCTTCATTGTCTGATTGGATGGAGCTCTATGCTAAGAAATTAATTCTCAGATGACCTACATAGTACATCGTGAGTCCGATACTTTCATTTAACTCATTGAAGATGTGAATTGGAGCTCATATATAACTTGTCTTATCTCAAGGTAGACCCAGCATTCTTTCCTAAAGATCATGGTCCTTGCTACCTTGAATCAACGATATTTAACAATCGCCATTACTCCTGAGATGAACTCCTTTTCTCCTACATTCAACTTTGCACCTTTCGACCCATACACCATCAACTCTCTGTAATGGAGAAATTTCACATTATTACTCCAAAATGGTGCTTGGTTATGATATTCCTCAGACCCTTGGCTCCTTTTTCTTAGCCCTTAGTTGTTTTAACCCTTACGACCATGTGCCAACCCAATATTGAAAGCCCTTTTATATCAGAACTTTTCAAAACTACAACTGTTATATATTTCTGATGTCTTCAATCCTCCGACTACCGACTTCCTATATGACATCATCACTCCATGTGGTGACTCCTTAGTAGTCACATGTGTCACCAGTTCTGGCCTGTTATCCTACCCAACAAGGTTGAATAAGCCTGTTAGGTGTCCTGTCATACTGCCATGTCATGTTGAGGTCAGTTGCCACTATACCTTATTAGAACCAATCGGATGCTGCCATGTGTCCTTATCAGAGCCAACAAGATGTTGCCATGTGTCCTACTAGAGGAGAGAGAGAGGAGAATAGACCAATCTTGGTTTTGCACTAAAATCCTTTGTTAATCTTCCTTTGGAATTCCTCTATTATTTTAAAGTCTTATCAACACTTAGTGATATCAAAACTTTTAAAGGCTCCTCACTTGAAGAGTTCTAATATTGTGATCCTTGATATTTTGATGTTTCGATATGCCAATCTCTGAGATTTCGATATTATCCAACCTTCGATACAACTTGCTTTGATGTATTGCACCCCTGACATTTTGATATTGCCGATATTTCAACCCATGACATTCAGATGCACTGATATGCTAACCTCTCATCGCCGATATGATGATATGCTGAACTTTAATTGGGGATATGTTGATATGCTTACCTCTAATCACCGATATGCTGATACACCAGTATGTCGGACCTTCGATCTATGAAATGCCAATATGTTGGACTACCGATCTTCGATATGCCAATATTCTTTCTTTCCTAAGCATTTAGATCCTTGAACTTCGATAGGCCATAAGTTTGGAACCAAGAATCCGTTTCTAGACTTCCGCATATTATTAGAAAGCTTATTCAGAGAACTTACCAATGGAGAGGGTCTAGTGGAGGCTTTGATCCCTTCTTCTACTTAGAAGATGACTACAAAATTATTTTCTCATTGAATCCTTGGACAACTAAAATCACACCCACCATAATAATCTTCTCCATGAAGCCTACATCTATCATAGGAATCCTTCTGAGCCATGCATTCTTTCCAGTTTGGTTGACATCCATGCCAACATTCATGCACAACACTAGCACAACCACAATCAATTGTCCAACAATCTCCCCATTTGGCATTGATGGCAACACCATAAGCTCCCCCTCAAGCTAGGAATGGCCTACTTCGATGCCAATCTTCTCCTCCTTTGACATCACTGGCAAAGAATACATCACGAGAACTCTTCTTGAACCATTTTAGCCTACTCTCCCACGAGTTCCACATTCTGAGTAGCTACCACCACCTTCCAAAATTAATTCATTTGGAGGGAGAAGTCACAAATCCTATCTGATGCTTGAGATACTCAAATGGCTCTCTTTCCATTGGCATGGTAAAGATATTTGCCAGCTTCTCTTTAGTGGGTACATATTGAAGTTTGACATTTTTGGTTGCAACTTATTTCCTCAAGAAATGAAACATGATAGGAATATCCTTAGTCTTTGAATGCATGACAAGGTTTTTGGAGATGTTGATGGCACTTGTGTTGTCACACATTATTTGAATGGGATTAGACAACTCTACCTATATGTCTTTCAAGTTTTGCTTCATCCATAGAATCTGCATACATCAGGTAGTAGCAACAATATACTCTACTTCAGTAGTTGATAGAGAAATAGAGCTTTGTTTCTTGCTGACCCATGACACCAAGCATTTTCCCAGGAATAAATCTACACTAGAAGTACTCTTCCTATCATCAAGAATTCTAGCCCAATCTACATCTGTATAGGCTTTCAACTTGGAATATTCACTCTTATCATATCACATTCCATACTCAGTTGTTCCTTCAAGATATTTCAATATCCTCTTGACAACAACCACATTAATATCTCATGGAAAAGCTTGAAATCTAGCCACAAGCCCCACTTCATGCATGATGTCTAGCCATGGAGCAGTTAGATATAGTAAGCTTCCTATCATTGACCTGTATTCAGTCTAATTTATTGGTGTTTTTCCATCTTCTTTGTACAATTTGTAGCCTGTAGTAATGGGTGTGTTGATAGGTTTGCAATCTTCCATTCCAAATTTCTTCATAGTTTCCTTGAGATATTTGGATTGGGATATAAACACTCCTTGTGGAGACAGAGTAATGGTAAACCCAGAAAGAAGGAAAATTCTCCAATCATGGACATTTCAAACTCTATTTGCATATAATTTGCAAATTGATGCCCCAACTATTCCATATTGTTGCCAAGTATTATATCATCCACATACACAACTACTATTAGTAGATGGTTGCCTTCAGATTTTACATAAAGGTTACTATCAAATGTGCCTTTCTTAAACCCTTGTTGCTAAAGATACCTATCTAGCCTTTCATACCAAGCTTTGGGAGCTGGTTTTAAACCATACAAGGCCTTCTTTAGTTTGAATATGAGCCCTTGATTGGAGGAAAGTAGAAATCCTTATGCCTACTCAATCTAGAATTCTTGATCGAAATCTCCATTTAAAAGGGAAGACTTTACATCCATCTGATATACCTTGATATTCTTATGGATGGCATGAGAAAGAACGATTCTTATAGCTTCCATTCAAGATACTGGTGCAAATATTTCTTTGAAAGGTACCCCTTCTATTTGTGCATACCCTTTGAAGACCAATATATCTTTGTTCCTGACTACTTGACCCTATTCATTCAGTTTGTTCTTGAAAACCCATTTGGTTCCAATAACATTTTTCTCTCTTGGCCTTGGAACAAGCTCCCATGTATCATTCTTTTCAATCTGGTCAAGTTCTTCATTCATGAATTTCACCTAGAACTTATCTTCACTTGCTTGACACAGGTTCTTGGGTTCTATTTGTGATAGTAGGGCCAAATCGCATTACTTTTATTGCCAACAAGTTTTCTTCTGGTTTGGACGCAATGTCTTTGATCTCCAAGAATATGATTCTCATGGTGTTCCTTCTGTGCATACCTAGTGGGTGTCTTTGGCCTTGAAGTCATGCCTTATTTCTTGTCTTCACTGTCTGAATATGTTTCTTCCATACCCGTGGACCTCAAATCTTAATTTTGTTCATCATTTGAGTTCATATTTATTTTAGAGTATTCAGGTTGTGAACCTATCTCATCTACAATTACGTCGATGCAATCCTCAATATTCCTTCCCCACTTTTTGTAACACTTGTAAACTTTGCTTAAAATAGAATATCCAAGCAATATCCCTTCATTAGTGTGTGAATCAAACTTCCTAGGGTTCTTTTCATTCCTGTTAATGAAGCACTTGCTTCCAAACAGCTTGAGGTGTTTAAGTAATGTAGGTCTTCAATTCCATAACTCATAGGGACTTTTATCACTATTAGGCTCGAGTCAAGTTCTGTTTGACATATATACTGCTGCTTGGGATGCTTCTCCCCATAAGTTTTGAGACACTTTTGCATCATCTAACATTTCTCTGGTCATTTCCTAGATTGTTCTATTCTTCCTTTCTACTACTCCATTTTGCTGAGGAGTTATAAACACTAAGTATTTCCTCCTGATGCTATGCTCTTCACATAATTCCTCAAATTCTCTTGTGGTGTACTCTCCCCCTCTCTTTGATCTTAAGCATTTTATCTTTAAATATTTCTCATTTTCTACTTGGGCTTTAAAATTGTTGAAATGCTTGAGTGCTTCTGACTTTCCTTTTAAGAGGAAAATCCAAGTGGCCCTAGTGAAATCATCAATGAGAAACATAAAATACCTCTCCCCTTTTGAGGTTCTTACTCTGGTTCAACCACAAATTTATGTGTGAATGAGCTCTAGAGGTCTAGATGAGGAGAAATATTTAAGTTCAAATGAGTCCTAGTATGCTTGACAAACTGACATGAATTACAGATTGTGTTATCGGGCTTTGACAATATTTGTAATCCGTTCACTGCTCCCATCTTACTTACTTTTATCATACTGTTAAAGTTCATATACCTAATCCTCTTGTGCCACAACAATGCTTCACTTGTTTTTCTTACAAAGAAATTAACCCTGGAATCGTCAAACACATATGCATTATTGTGGGTTTTGATTGTTCCCACCAGTTTTTTATTCTTTATGTTGTGTATCTCACAGTCTGTAGATCAAAAGGTCATGTCATAGACATTGTCACACATTTTTCTAACACTGAGCAGATTGTGCTTGAGACCTTATACATACATCACATTTTGTGCTTCTATTTTTTGTTGAAGACTCACTACACATTTACCCTTGATTCTTGCTGGAGCATTGTTTCCAAAGATGACATTGCTTCCTCTGTCCCTTTCCTTAAGCAACAGAAAATTGATTTTTTCCCCAGTCATATGTTTGGAACAACCACTATCCACATAAAATTTGTTTCTTTGGTTATGAGATGATAATTCTAGTCCACACAACATGCTTTCCTTAGTCTTATGTTTCCAACTCCCCTGATCCTTCTAGATAGATGATTTTCGATCATATTGGGACTTAGAAATGTTTTCAAACATGAATTTCCACTCACTTTGTTTGTGCCAAAAATTATTACATTTGAAGCATTCTACTTCACTTAGTAATGGAGAGAAAACATTTCAATATCTAAGAGAGGAATCTTGAGACATAGAAATCCAGTTCGTATTATATCTAGGATTTTCATCTCTTTCAAAATTTGATCCTTCTAAAATCAATGACTTTATGTCAAAAGATATGATGCCTATAACAGTGACCATAAAAAAATAGGAATGCCTATTGTTAAAATCATTATTAGATTGAGCAAGAAAATACCTTGGTTGTTTGATTGATTGGTTCGTTCTCCATTGACGATCTCCTCTTTGTTCGACTACTATTTTGTCTTCATTAATTATTTCATGATGCTTCTTCGCATGGCTCTGTGGTTCTTCAAGTCCTACATACCTGAAGTTTATCATCTCAATAGAATATTCTTGTGTCTTAGAGTATCCCATACACATTTTAATTCCTAAATGCCTTTGACTATTTAGTATCTGATCTAGTTTCCTTGCCCCTTTAGCAAATTTTCATTTAGAGCCTTCTTGGTCATTGTTTTCTCAGGTTTGGTTCTTAGAGATATAACCTTTGCTTCAAGACTCTGACAAATCTCTTCCTATTCTTTAATCAGTTCTTGAAGAACCTCTTCTTTTCGTTCAGCCTCCTCCAGCTCAAATTTCAAATGTAGAATATCATGCTTGCACATCTATGAGCTTGTTTCCCTTTTTAATTTAAGTAGCTCCTCTTTCAACTGCCTGTTCTCCTCTTCTAGTCTCTCACAGTTTCTTTGATTTTCTTTAAGTAGAAGGACTAGAATTTCCTTACTCTTTATACATACCTTCCTCTTCACGCTATAACTATTCCTTCAACTTCTTATTTTTCTTCCTTGGTTTCTTTAATTCATTAAGGGCACTGGTGACTTCCCCTTCAAGGTCTACTTCTCATTCTTATTCTTCATCTTTAGAATCCATAATACCTTGTTTCTTGGAGTTTGTTTTGAAGGCCATAAGAATATACTTATCTGACTCATTCTCCAATGAGTCTTCATAGTCTCACTCCAGTGCTGAGCTATCTTCTTTGGAGTAGAACCCCTTATTCTTATAGGGATTTTTATTTTGATGTATTTGAGACTTGTTTCCAAATTTCAGATCCTCTTCCCTTTTAGCCTTTTATTTATAAGGGAAAGTGGAAGAGAAATGTCCAACTCTTCTAAAGTCAAAACACTTAAAGGGAAACTTCCCTTTATATTTTCCTGAGCCACACTTAAGTTTTCTGGTTAGTTGAGCCAACTCTATTGGCATTATGATACAAGTGTTTTTCTTGATGGCAACTCACTCAGAGGTATGATACAGCTGTTGTCCTTGGTGGCAACTCAATAAAATGACAGATCATAGTACATCAGGTCAAAATAGAGGTATATGGAGGTTAACCTTGATGAAAGTGCATATACACGCAGATGAGAAGAACAGAAGACGCGTATATGTACACACGCAAGTTCACAGAAGGAAAGGCACGTACATGTGGGAAAACTAAGTTTTGGTCCGTTGTATTTGGTCGATGGTATTTTGGTATTGGTCCATGGTATTTGGTCCGAAGTGTTGACCCCAGTATTGGGTCCAAGGTATTGGTTCTACATGGTTTTGGACCATGGTATTGGGAGAGGCCTAAACCTATATAAGGAGAATATCATTAGGCCAAGAAGTGCAAGTGAGAAGTGATGAATATCTGATGAAGTGTGAGATCTAGTATGCAGGTAATGGGTTTGTGATGTTTTGCTTGATCTGAACCAAGGATGCACCCATATGGATGATGCTGAATGATGGATCGAGATCTTAAGGCTTGGAATGTTTTATCATGATATGGTTTGATCATGGATAGACTATATTTTAATTATTAATGCATGTTTATGTTATGTTCTAGGTATAATTGATGTTTGGAAAAGTTGCAAAGTTATAAGTTAGAATTTGCAGATATGTATGCGGGTTAGCTTTGGTAAAAGTGCATATACATGCAGGTTGGGTTTATTGGAGTAGCATATACAGTATGAAGTATGATAGTTTGAAGTTGTAGTTGGATCTGATTGTTATTATAGAGTTTTGTTGTCTGTTCTATGTTCTGGTGACTGTGTTGTTGACAGGGTTTCAGTGTTTCAATATTGGGTGATTTAGAGATCAATGATGCAAGTGTAGTTGATGGGTGTTTTACAATGATGATTGATTTTGTGCTTCAATGTTGTTGATGGGTCTAGTATGAAAATTGGATGAATTGCAGCCTTCAGATTATGGTGTTGTGCTTAAGGAGTATCCACTATGAAAATTTATGAAACATGGTCCCTAGAGGAAGAAAGAAGATCGTAGCCTTCTGTAGGCCAGCGCCTACGTACTGGTAAACATATTGGTTAGTACAAAAGCTAGGGGGTTAGAGCTCCCTTCCAGAAGAAGCTGGAAAATGAGTGAAGTTTGGAGCCTTCAGTAGGCCATCGCCTACGTACGAGTAAATGGATCGACTAGTACAAGAGCTAAGGGGGTTGTAGCTCCCTTCTAGGAGAAGTTGAAGAACGAGAGAAGGTTGTAGCCTTCTGTAGGTAGAAGCCTGCATACTAGTATAAGACTACACCAGTACATAAATATTGTAAAAATAAGTTTCTTATTAAAAGAAGATAGAGACGAATTGCAGTAGGTGGTTTTCACCCACATTGGGTTTCCACCTTACATCTTGGTGTTCATGTGTGCTTCTTATGTGTGATGATATGTTCTATTTTACTGCACATGTTTACTGTTAATGAAGTTTTGATGCATTGATTAAAGATCAACATATAATGGATTAATTGAATCATAAGTTTATTGGATATACGCTAGTTGCATTAGACACAGATGCGTGTACACGCGGGTTCCCTTAACTGAAGTAGCGCATGTATATCTGAGTATGAAAAAGTTTTTGATTTGATAATACTGATTCACCCCCCCTCTTATATTATTTCCAACAAACTCCTGATTAGATTCACAGATGAATAAATCTTAATGATCTTTGTGCTCCTTACCCTTTCTAGATACTTTGAACGCCTCTTCCCTTGGTTCAAATTTTTTTATTCCTACTCTCATTTCATAGGTTGTGAGAGTACCAAGTGGACGATCCATCTTGAGATCCTTTAAATTAGCCATTTCCTCAATAGCTGATATTTTGGCATTAAATATCATGGGTAGAGATCTTAATACTTTCTGAACAATCATCTCTCCATTGACTTCTTTACCAAGTCCTCTAATCATATTAGTCACTTCATCAACTCTGAAGAAGTATTCTTCTATGCTTTCATCATCATTCATTCTCAATATTTCAAACCTCATTCTAAAAGCTAGAAGTTTCACTTGCTTGACTTTGCCATTCTCCTTCATGACACGGGTCAATTTTTACCCACATTTCATAAGAAGTCTTACAATGCATAAATTTTACCATTTTAGGTTGACTAATATTACCGAGAATGGCACTCTTGTCTTTACTATTTCCCATCCATAATTTTTTTCCTATGCATCCATGGGAGGAATATGAGGGACATTGTTGTATACTAGTAATAAAGACCAAACTTATGCTCACAAGGACCTAAGATGCGCTTAAATTTTCACTTTCAAAAATACATACCTGGTATCGTTAAGGGCTAGTATTCTAGTTAAGTAAGCTTCTTGACTCTCTAGCCTAGACATAATTCATTATAGATCCACCTTCTAGTGTTTAAACTATAGCTAAAGGAACCTTGCTCTGATACCAATTGTTGAAATAAGGAATTATTGAGATGGGGGGGGGGTGAATCAGTAATTAAGAAACTCTTTTTCTTTTTCTTTTTATGTTGACAATCTCTTCTCATAATGTTTATCTTCTGATAGCATTCACTTAAAAATCAGTTAACCAACAATATTTTATGCACACATATTCGAACAAGAATCACAAAAGCAACACACATTTGACATATTTTTTTTTCATGTGGAAACCTAGAGGGAAAAAAAACAAATTTGTTTTTTGTTTATGATGTAAATTAAGCACCCACTTAGTTACCTCTTCTCATTTGTGAGAACTCACTCACAGGAGGCACCGACCCCTTTTTTTAGCAAGCACCAACTGTCCAAGAGGCACAAACCTCTTTAGGATAAAGGCACCAAACTGCCTTTGGCTAGAAAGCACCAACTTACCAAGAGGCACCAACCTCTTCAGTATGAAGGCACCAACTTGCCTTCGGTTAGAAAGCACCAACTTGCTAAGAGGCACTAACTTCTTTAGTATACATACATAAAACTCTTCAGTGTGCAGGCACCAACCTTCCCTTGCCACGCTTCTACTATTTCATACAATTTTCAAGTTGAAAACAAAGGAATAGAATTATAAAAGTAAAATACCAATAAATAGTTGTCTATAGATTCAAATTCTACACTCTGCTTTCTATGCTCACTTGTAATTGTTCTCCTCTTTCTCTTCTCAACAACACTTCCTTTGCGCTCCGGCTTCACCCTCAAGGGCTCTTCCCTAAATTCTCTTCAACACTACTGTCACCATTCTCCACATAACATTGTCTTTGCTCTTGCTGCACTATTAGACAAAGTCCTCTCAAGTACTTCAACCTCACTATCACTATTTGCTTCACTCACAACTCATTACTCTCACACATCTGCTCAACTCCCCACACTCCTCCATTACATGTGATGGTTTTGTTCTACTGAGGCACTCTTGTGAAAGGTAGACTATGCTACATGTCCTTTGGCTTCCCAGCTATATTTACGCATGGCCTCCCTTTCTGTTGTTGCATCTCCTGTTAGTTTCTGGTCATAGTGCAAAAACAAAGATCGATCTTACATTCCTTCATCATCTGAATGCATGGAGCTCCATGCTGAGAAATTAATTCTCAGATGACCTGCACATTACTTCATGAGTCTGATACTTTCATTTAACTCATTGAAGATGTGCGTTGGAGCACATAGATGGCTTATCTCATCTCAAGGTGGAACCAACACTCTTTCCTAGATATCGTGGTCCTTCATACCTTGACCCAATGATATTTGACATTCGCCATTACTCCTGAGACCAACTCCTCTACTCCTACATTTAACTTCGCAACTACTAACCAATACCCCATCAACTCTCTGTATTGAAGAAATTTCACATTATTACTCCACAATGGCACTATGTTCTAATATTCCTTAGACCCTTGGCTCCTTATTCTTATCCCTTGGTTCTTTGAACCCTTATGACTGTGTTCCAATCCAATATTGGAAACCCCTCTATATCAGAACTTTTCCACACTCCAAATGTTATAGAGTTCTGAAATATTCAATCCTCCGATTACTGACTTCCAATATGATGTCATCACTCCATATGGTGACTCCCTAGTAGTGAAACATGTCACCTGGTTCTTGCCCATTAGCCTACCTAATAAGGTTGATTAAGTCTACCATGTGTCTTGTCATACTACCATGCCATGCTGACATCAGTAGCCACTATACCTTGTCGGAGCCAATCAAATGCTGCCATGTGTCGATATCAGAGCTAATCATATGCTGCCATGTGTCCTACTAGAGGAGAGAGAGGAGGACTCACCAATATTGGTTTTGCACCAAAATCCTTTTTTAATATTCCTTTCACATTCCTTAGCACTTTTAAAGGCTTATTGGCACTTAGTGATATCACAACCTTTTAATGGTTCCTCACTTGAAAGGTTTCGATATTGTGATCTCTGATACGTTGATGTTCTGATATTTCGATCTCTAGGATTCCAATATCCTCCAACCTCTGGTACAACCTTCTCCAATGCAGCACACCTTCGACATTCTAATATCACCTATATGTTGACCTTCAACATTCCAATGCATCGATATGCTCACCTATGATTACCAATATTACGATATGCTGGCCTCCAATCGCCAATATGTCAATATGCAGATACGTTGAACCTCCGATCTCTAATAGGCTGATATGATGGACTGTTGATCATCAATATGCCGATATGATGGACCATTGATCTCTGATATGCTGATATTATTTCCTACCTAAGGCTTCAAATCCTTGAACTTTAGTAGGCCATAACTTTTGAACCAAGAATCCATTTCTAGACTTCCACATATCGTTGGAAAACCTATTTGGAGTAATTTCCAGTGGAGAGGGTCCGATGGATGCTTTGAGTCCTTTAATTTCTTGGAAGATGTCTGAAAAATTCTCTTCTCATTGACTCCTTAGATAAACGAAATCACACCCACCATAATGATCATCTCCATGAAGCTTGTAACTATCATAGAAATCATTCTGAGCCATGCATTCTTGTTAGTCAAGTTGATAGTAGTGAAAATATTCATGCACGCTACTAGCACAACCACCATCAGTTTTCCAACATGACCATACAAAGAAACAAGGGTGAAGCATGAATTTCAATGAGAGATAGGCCCCTGATAGGAGCCCCAAGGATTTAGCACCCATGTGCTAAGATTGAGTTCAGGACACTCAGTCCCATGGGATAAACATGAGGAGGGCCAATGGAAGATGAGCTTGAAGGCATCAAAACTTTATGTTTTCAGAATGATATTTCAAATTAATTTACAATGATAGAAGGCTCTGATATTTTGGCACCTATGCATTAAGTATTTGGTCACAGGTAGTGGTCCCATGGTTGAGAAGTGATAAAGGAGCTTAAGCAAGAGGTGTTAAGAGTGATAAGGGTTCTATCCTTTTGTAATGATATTTTATAACAGTTATTAGATGTATTGGGTTCTGATACCATAGCTTAGAGTGTATGCAGAATATATGTTTCAGAGCACCGTTAATGCCACCACAATTTATCGCCTCTAGTTCCAGAAAGGGGGAATTGAAGTAGTGTGGGGGAGAAATAAACATGTATATCGACTAGTAATTGCGAAGGAACAATGTATCAAATATGTGGCATGATTAGAGGCAATCATAGGAATTGGCTTGGAGATATTTTGCTATGGCCATCATTTAGTTTTCCCATATTTTGTTATTTTGTAATTTATATGTTTTAAAGAAGGAATCAATATGTTATGTAATCATTTGAATATATGCACACAGAAACATCTAATCGATCAGAAAATCGTAAGATTAAAAGATATTTTGTAACTAGTAATTCAAAGGCCCCCTCTGGCCATAAATAAGGGGAAGAAAGTGATTTTAAAGGTTCCAAAATCTTGTTCTGAGAGGTCTAAAACCTATCTCTGCAAGTATTCTAAGTTTGTATACAGAAAGAGGTTCGAAGTCTTGGTTAAATGGCTTATTCATGAGGTGCTAATTCTTATACAAATGTCAATTGTGTTTGACCTATGATATGGGCTCCATTTTCAAATATTAATGAAGAAAATCTAGATATTCCAAGTGGAGTAATGTGCAGTATGTGTTCCCCTATATTTGGCATGTCATGTATGTTTATCTTCTTCTGAAATTGTGTAAAGAAGTTGTTGGTTCCACTCTCAAATTATGGATTTACCTATGTTATAGGGAAGCGACGGTACCTATGCAATTAAAGATTTAATAGTGTTATATCGTACCCCAACAGTACCTGTGAGATCACAGATTTACCAATGTTATTTTGTGACAGAATGTGCCCATGAAAATATAGAGCTAGAAACCTTAAATGTGCTCCACAATTTCTGCACTTTCATCTTCTTATTCTCCCATAGTTCTGTTGGGATTCATTTCTTAGGATTCTATGTTATCCAACCCTCTAAATTTAAATCCTTCCTTACTTTCTCTCTCTCCATTTTTACTTCATCGACAAATATTACGCGGCATTTTACTGTGTGTTGGTCACCATATCAGGACATTTAGCCTTGGGATGAACACTATTTGCCTACATATATGTGTGTGTGTGTGTGTGTGTGTATGTTTAAGTCTATCTTGGTGAAGGGTGATTGAACCAAGTTATGAATCAATCTAATTTAAATTATTTTAAATATAGTGTGTAACCAAAAATCTCAGCAAATCCTCAAAGCACTTCATTAATATGTCCTAGGCATTGGCCCTTTCCTCAATGGGGGTTGTCTCTACGAGCTACAACATCTTCTGGCACTGTTTCCGGGGAACTAATCCAAACATTTTTCCCTGGGTAATTTTTTTCTTACATTCTCTCTGTTAGGTGAGAGAGGGAAGTGTGGGTTGAAGATCTCTCACCTTGGTGAATCCACTATCTAAATCTTATTTTGAGCATGCTGGATTTCCAGAGACCTCATACTCACTCTGATACAAGCCAACAGAAAACTCATCCTATATTCAACCCTAAGAAAATTATATCCCAAATGATTTGGAAAGTGCAGACCCCTGTTACTCCATATTCCATAAGATCTTCTATAGAAATATCATATACTAGCTCTCAAAAAGTTGTAATAAAATACCCTGAGTCTACCTCCAAAGTCTTGGAATATCGTTAAGAAGATTGTGCATTGTTTGGCTCATTTTCCTCTACAGTAAAAAATGAAGAAGCTTATGTCAGTTAACCATATTTATTATTTCATCCCTCCCCAAAAACTGAAGAAGTTAAATAAATCCTTATAAACAGTCTCGCGTAGAGTGCGAATAACTTCCCAACCTAGATCCAGTCTGTTGTGACTCAGATACCCCCTCAACAAGGTCCTATAATAAACCTTCTACCATCTCTCTTACTCTATATGGTTGCACTAGGATTTCTCTTTAACATATATAGCCCACTAGACTTGCCACAAGCCTTAAATAGTATGCCACAAGACTCTCTCAAGATCTTGACAAGATTCACAGGGGAAGATAACATTTCAGCACAAAGGCATGTAGAAACTTTCTATGCATTTGCATAAAATTGAAATGTAGAACACCTAGATGTGGTGTTAAGACTTTTCGTCTAGTCTCTTGATGGGGAATCCAGGAAATGGTTTAAATCCCTACCAAATGCTTCAATCATTATCTGGGAGGATATGGAGAAATCTTTCATGCAAAAATGGGCAGAGAAAAAGGACCATGCATATATCCTCACTAAATTCAATGCTATTATTATCACCAAAAATTAATCATCTAGCCATAATTTACTAGATGGATCGAAGTACACAATGTAGGGCCATTTTTACCATAGTAAAATTGCTTTCACTATAAGAAATTACTTAATAAACCACATTTGTTAAGTCATTTCTGATTGAACCCATGAAGAATAATTAAATAAATCACTATTTATTTAATTATCTTCTAGAAATAATTAATTAAACCATTGTCTAACTAATATTCCTTGTCATATTTGACCCAGTCATGAGAAAGAAATAGAGAAATCATTATTTATCTTATTTTTCTCTAGGAATAATTAATTAATCATTATTTAGTTATTATTCCTCATCAATTTTGGCTAAATCCCCTAGGAATACTTAAATAAATCATTATTTGTTTATTACTCCTTAACCACATTCCTTGAGATGATAAATACATTATTTACTTATTTATTATTTCTAGATAAAAGTATTTAACCAATATAAATACTTTTTCCCTCCAACCAAATATAATAAAATATTCCAAATGGTTAAATCTAGAATTTGGTTAATAATAGTTTATTATTTCTCATTATTCAAGAATAACCTAATATTTTTTTATAATGATAGTGTCATTTGATCCCAGTCACACCGACGCTTAGATATCTTGGCCTTTTATTTGTCTATTTTCAATTTATTTCACCACCAACTAGAAGGGTGTTTACAAACCGATTTTGGGTGGGATTTTAGATAATTGATTTGCTGTTCATTTTTTGTTTTTAATTTCAGTTCATTTACGATATTTTAGCAATCTCTTTCTTTATTCAAACATGATCTGGGCTTAATTAATAAATAAACCTACACACGCAAGCACACCTTAAGTGAAGGGCACTTGGTTTACACCACCAAGCCAAGACTTAACTTATTTATCTCCCCAAATAGAGACAAAGACATTTTTTTTATCTCCCTTCACAATTTCCATGTTACTTGTGTCATGTAAACATTATGCCACCAAGGCGTTTCTCGTGGATACTTTAGGTATTCATCCTCAATTTCCACTTGGACATATTACTCCTCCCTGCAGGGTTCACATTATTCATCCCTCGAGTGCCCATACCGTCTCTTCTTCTGGTTCATCTAATTCCTCATCCGATTCTGAGCCTCTTTCATTGCATATCGTCACCATGCCAAGACCCACTGCAGGTGCAGGAAATCAACCTGGTGGTGCATCTGGTTCCATCCCAGTAGTCACATCTAGTGAAACCATTACAAGAACCGTTCCAGCAGCCCCTTTGCTACCTTTCATGGGTGAGTTAAGTCTCCCATATTTTAACCAGTTAATTAAGAACCCCACACACCATGATGTTGGTTGGCCAATTATGCCGAATAAGCTTCCCTTAGATATTCCAAAATTCAAAGGTAACTCTAGAGAGGACTCCACTAATCATGTTCGCTCCTTCTGTTAGCGCTCAAATCTACCTTAGGCAGAAATAAGGTAAGACTCAAGGCCACATCAAACCATGCTCAGCCTCGTAGCTAGCCCTACGAGGACATGAGAGGGCTCTCTTCGGGTAAAAATCGGCAAAAGATAATCGAAAAGGCTCGATATGACCAAATTGATGACTAATTTTAGGCTAGGTATTAAGTACAAAGAGTTTAGAATTGATTTTTAAAGGTTTTGTTGA